>JAUPTC010001601.1:0-22916 GCA_030762895.1 Sophora flavescens
TGGCACCTTGGTTTGAAGACATTGCGAATTATAAGGCCGCCAACAAAATTTCGAAGGACTTCAATGCACAACAAAGGAAGAAGCTCATCCATGATGCGAAATACTATGTATGGGATGAGCCTTATCTTTTCAAAAGAGGTTCGGATGGAATTCTGAGAAGATGCATTCCGGAGGAAGAGATTGATGGGAGTGCTTGACTCATTGTCACAACTCACCATATGGGGGACACTTTGGTGGTGAGAGGACCGCCATGAAGATCTTGCAATGCGGGTTATTTTGGCCCACTATTTTCAAAGACTCCAGAGCTTGGGTGATGAAATGTGATAAGTGTCAAAGAACCGGAAGTATTTCCAAGCGAAATGAGATGCCCTTGAAAGGTATTCTAGAGGTGGAGCTCTTTGATGTATGGGGGATCGACTTCATGGGTCCTTTCCCATCATCATACAACAACAAATACATTCTTGTTGCGGTGGACTATGTGAGCAAATGGGTGGAAGCTGTTCCAACTGTGAATGATGATGCAAAAGCTGTGATTAGTTTTGTAAGGAAGAACATCTTCACTCGATTTGGAACCCCTAGAGCTATTATTAGTGATGGGGGTACCCATTTTTGCAACAAAGAGTTCAATGCAGTGCTTGCCAAGTTTGGGGTGAATCATAAAGTTGCCACACCATACCACCCTAAAACCAGTGGGCAAGTGGAGTTGTCCAATCGAGAGTTGAAAATAATTTTGGAGAAAACTGTGAACAATGCTAGGAAGGATTGGGCGAAGAAACTGGATGAAGCACTCTGGGCCTATCGGACTGCATACAAAACACCTATTGGTATGTCACCTTACCAATTAGTGTTTGGAAAATCATGTCACCTTCCGGTAGAGCTCCAACATCGTGCTTTTTGGGCAGTGAAGGCCCTGAACTTTGATACAAGGCTGGCCATGGATAAGAGACTGTTGCAGTTGAATGAATTGGATGAATTTCGACTCTTGGCTTATGAGAGTGCAAGGATTTACAAGGAAAGAACAAAATTATGGCATGACAAGTACATTCTTCCCAAGCAATTCAAAGAAGGCCAATCAGTTTTGCTCTTTAACTCATGACTCAAGCTCTTTCCAGGCAAACTGAGATCAAGGTGGTCGGGCCCATTCTATGTCAAGTCGGTTTCCCCATTTGGTTCAGTTGAATTGGAAGATCCATCATCCAGAGATACTTTCACTATTAATGGGCAAAGGCTCAAGCACTACCTTGGAGGAGACTTTGATCGTCAAGCAGTCTTCGTCCCTCTTAAAGCACCATCTTAGAGATCACCCGTCAAGCTAGTGACGTTAAAGAAGCGCTTATTGGGAGGCAACCCAAGTTTTCTTTTCCTTTTCTCTTTTGTTTTTGATTTTCATCTCTTGAATAATTTGAGAAGATCAAGAGATTGGTTAATAGTTTTGTTAAGTGCTTTCAGATTTTGAAGGAAGGAGGAGAAAAAGGGCAGGGAGAAACAAAGCCAGAAAGCATGTGATCCAGCACCCGCTACCACCCTAGTGAGTTGTTCCATTGTCACCCCTCTCCAACTTGATTATTTACATTGGGGACAATGCAAGTTTTTAAGCTTGGGGTAGGGGTATTTTTGTAAATTTTTGAATTTTTGCATTGTTCATATTGTATTCATCTAGGCATAGTTTTGCATGATCGCATGATTCGGTTACCCCTGCTTAGATTGAGCATCTGATTGTGAGAACTGAGTGCCAATTTATTTGTGATAGTGAATTTTTGAACCCTGATTTTTCTATTCTTGTGATATTGCTTCAAATAAATATTCTTGAGATGGTCTTGGATAGTTGATGATTAGCATGTGTTTCTATAGACTTGTGTTCCTCATTGGTTTTGAGCCTGATAAATGTGAGCTTTTGAGCCATTAAGGGGTACTCACTAAATCTACCTCATTTCTTGTGTTAGAGTGTTATTCCTCTTGGATTGTTTTCTCTAGAACTTGACTTGAAACCATTTCAAAGCTTAAAAATTTTTGAAAACATTTTTGAAAATGATTGAGGCACTAGACATTTTTCTGGCCTTCTGAGCTTTGAATGACAAAATGCTACCCCCTTAGTTGCCCAATTTTGAGCTTGAAAGAATAAAATACTTTTCTTGGTCCCTTGAAATTTTTTTATGAATGATGGTTACGAGATACCTTCTAAAGTATTGCACAAAAAGGGTAAAAAGGTAGTTGAAAAAGTATGGGATGAGAAAATCTGAAAAATATTTCTCTTAAGCTGAAAATCTTCCCTTCTCCAAATAAAAGAAAAAATAAAAGGAAAAGAAGAGTATATGGAGAAGGGGATGACAAAAGAAAGTGAGAAATAAAAGAAAAATAAAGAAAGAAAGGTGGAAAAATGAAATCAAAAACAAAAAAAAAAGAAAAAAAGAAAAAAAAAAGGGTATTTTAGAAGGTCATGCTTTGCAATGCTTGATAGTTTGTATAGCCTTTTGAAAATTTCCTTTTCTTGATTTCCCCACCTAACAATAAATCCCATGGCCCCGTTGCAACTAAAGAAAAAGACCTCTTGATTCTTAGATGTTTTCATTAATGAAGTAAAGATTTGGTTGATAGTCATGCCTATGGTAGGAATCATTCTTTGAGGAAAATGGAGCGAATTGTTATATATACTTGAACACGTGAGTGAGGCGAGAAAGAGAGCCAAGCAAATGAACAAGCTTGGGGTGACCTTCAAGTGAGCAAGAGTGCCCAAATCAGTGAGAATATGAGTCTAGGAAACCTAAGCCCTAATTGGACTTGAATTGATTGTCTCTTGATGATTATTTGAATGCTTGTTACTTGGATCATTTTACTCGGGTTCTTAGTTCACTATCATTGCTCTGTTTGTTTTCATCTTACGGCCTTGGTTTTGCTTGAGGACAAGCAAAGTCTTAAGCTTAGGGTGATTTGATGAGTGTGATTTCACCTCATTTTCCATGTACAATTCTGCATGCATTTGCATATAGTTAGGCCATTTTAGTTTGATTTTGGTTAGTTTTTCCTTTGGAGCGGATAAGGTGGTTTTGTGTCTTTGTTTTGCAGGAATTTATGAGCAATTGCCCAAGAGTTGGCCTTGATGAAGCTTGGTTGAAGAGAGCCTGAAAAAAGAAGAAATTGAGCCAAGCGAGAACTTTGAAGATTCGCCCGTGAGAATGGATCTCGCCTCGCGAGCGAGGTGGACCAGCAAGAGCAGCAACGATCACCATTTCTGTCTCGCCCGCGAATCACCTTCTCGCCTCGCGACCCAGAATGCCGACTGTTGCGAAACTTCACCAATCGCCTCGCCTCAGAACCCCGCCTCGCGAGAGCAATTCTACGAAGGACAGATTTTTAAGATTAGCCTCGCGAGCCACTTCTCGCCTCGAGCGCGCAAATCTCAGAACCCCTGTTATAAAAGCTGTCTTAGGGCAGAATGCAAGGGGATTGGATTTGGAAAAGAAGGAGGCGGCTACAAACCCTAGGAGGACCTTTCGCTCTGCCGTGGTTGTGTGCATATTCCATGGAGTTCCTCCCTTCCTTCATCTTTGTATCTCTTGTTTTCCCTTTTACTTTGATGATGTGTAGCTAAACTCCCCCTTTGTTGGGGTTAGATGATGGTTTTCTGAATTTGGTTGTAACATGAAGTGATTGTAATGCAATTTCCTATTTCTTTATGAGTGTTTGATTCCTTGCTTAATGCCTTCCTTGGTTTGATCATCCTAGGAATGATTAGTTGCTTTAATAGACAATTGAAAGTTTGATGTTAAGGCATGCTCATGAATCAAATGCCAAGTAGTTCATGAACCTAGACATAGGTCTTGGGGTGCTTGCAATCATATGAATCTTGACTCTTAATGCAATTTCTCATGTTAATCCACCTAAGACATTAGGGTTTAATTTGGGATTTTAGGCTCATTCTACCTAAGACATTAGGGTTTGAGTATTTGAAGAAGATTTGATTGTCATAATTGAAGTAGGAATTGTGTTATTTACCATTTCATAGCACCAAAGGAGGATTAGCCTAGTCTAACCCTAACAATTCTATCCATTTGTTGTTCACATTTCTGTTTGCCCACTAAGTGTTTGATAAAATACCTAAAAGAACAAAAACATTTTATTCTTGTTTGTTTCATTAGATGTTAGAGCTACCTTCATTCCAAACAAGATTCTCCTAGATAGTAGTTCAATTTGTGAAGTGGTACTTGTCCATGATCCCTGAGGACGATTTCTGGTTCTTACCATTTTATTACTTGCAACGACACTGGTACACTTGCCGAGTGCGTGTACGGTTTGGCCGCTTGACAACTTATATTAATAGTCATTCGTCAGATTGGGGATTTAACTGATTCCTTGACTTTTTCTTCTTCTTGGCAATTCTTCCTTTGACCTAGTCTTCCTTCTTGCTTTGTCAAGGACCCGATTTTTGAATCTTCCTTTTTGTCGGACTGTGTTTTCTTGTCAACCAAATATTTCAATCCGTCTTCATCCGTCAGAAATTCAAAATTTCATCCTTAACAGATTCCCCCAAGTTTTACTTTTCGACGGCTTCACCGAGAGAATAGCAAAATTTGAATTTTTAAATTCTCAACAGATTCAATTCTGGGTTTAATTCCAATAATCAAATCTTATCAATTTAATCATATCCCTACATAATAGGGATAATCATCACGTTATGGGTATCTTGGAATTTGAACCATCAACTCCCACTTTCTTTAAATTACCATCACATCATCGTCTGATGGTTTCTTACTTCCTTTACTTTCTCTCTCTGCGAAAATTCTTTCGTCTTCTCAAAGGACCCTTCCTCTTTGCCATTTCGTTTGACTTCCATGGCAACTACCTCCAAAACTTCAACTTCAACACCCCGACCCGGTTGCTGTTTCCTAGGGCTGTAGTTCAAAATCCAATCTTGGCCGAATCGGAACTATGGCAAGAATCTAAGGTAATCTACCATGTTCATGACTCTTCCATTTCTCGAACCCACCTGCTACGTTCTTGGGTCCTCTCGTTGCCCAGAACGAAATCCCTGAGGACTTACGTGGTTCCTTTCCTTGCAATAGTCCAGACAAAGCTATCTTATCTTCATTACCTTCACTCCCTATTCATGCATTTAAAAAGGGTGATAGGATTTTTAGGATGCCCCCTGCTACCAAATTTGATGCTTACATTAGTTGGCTTGACCGAATCCAAGCCGAAAAGTGTGATGTGTGGGAAAAAGCTGGAATCTTCGAGTTTATTCAGTTTTCCCACCATATCAAGCTAGTAGATTTTTCTGATAAGGGCATCGGCCTTCTTCTGGAACAAAACCACCAACAATTTCCATTTTCCATATGGAATGATGGGTCCAACCCTCTTCGACATGTCAGCTATTACAGGGCTTCGTCCAGAAGGTTCTGCTATGCATTCCAGTGTCGAAGTCAAAAGACAAACTGATGTCTGTGTCCCAAAATGCTCTTTCTACAAATATATAACATATTTTAGAGGCGGAGATAGAGAACCTGTGATAGACACTAAGCATGTAGCTTTTTTATTTCTTTGGCTGTGTGCTTATGTCTTACACAGCAAGTCCACTTCTTTAATTGCGTCTTATGTTCCTCTTGCCAATCTTCTTACTCTTTGGCAAGAGGGTAGCATTAGGCCAATGCGTTTGCAGCCAATCTCTATGACAAGTATGAGCATGCTAATTGACATTATCAAATCCAATAAAAGAAAACTAGCATAGGAGATCCTCTTTGGCTTCTCCAATTGTGGTTGCATCTTGTCTTGGAGCGTCGTTTGTCTTATAAGGCTCCTGCGGACTTGTCAATTGACACTTATGGCTCTTTTCTTTGTTACATCTTTGCTGAGTCCGCGTCAAAAGATGAGATTGCCAATTTTAAGTTTTACTTCAAGATTTTCCATTCTCTTTCGTCCACTTCCTCAAAAGTCAATTTTACCCCTTTTGTTGGCCGAAAGTATGGTCAGTGGTTTACCAAGTTGAGTACCACTATACCCGAGTCCAATGAATCAATGCGGGCCAATTTCCTTTGTCAAAGAGTTATTTTTGTCGATGGTTCGGTTTTAAAACCCATCGAATCTACCTCCATTTACCCAATACCACTGCTTGTTAGCTTGGTTTTGTCAATTTATTCCTGCTCCTTACTCATCAAACCCCGATGAACACTTCATCAATGCCAAGGCCCCAACATATGAAGATATTATGGCCATCGGTGGCGAAGATAAGGCTCGCAGGGCTTTCTTATAGCTTGTCCCATTTTCTATCTTTCATGGAGCAACTCAAAACTTTCTTATTTGGTGAAATGATTATTATTCCAATTATCATCCAAGTCTAAAAGTTTGCTTGAGTAAATATTAAAGACGCTGCTGGTAATGGTGATGATTCTTCTATGCGGGAACAAGATCGGCATCAAAAACTCAAGGTGAACTTCGGAAAGAAATTCGAGCTTTTGAGAAATTTTACAAAATCAAGTGGAATCCCATGAGACCATATGATATGGTTCGTCATATTAATAGTGTTTTAACTAAAGCCAAAAGAAGCATGATAACTTGTCAAAACCTTTGGTTAATGATTTAATTAACCTTCATATTGGTCGCTAACTTTGTCAATCTAGTGTGCGATTAAAAGCGTAAGAATCATTCGTCCAACGCAAATAATAGAATCATCCGTCCAACGCAAGTGATAGAATCAACCGTCCAACGCAAGTGATTGAAACGCACGTACAACACTATAGTGATAGAACCTCACATCCAAAACTGTAGTCATAGAAGCTCACGTCCTAAACAAGTGATAAAATCTCACCTCCAACACTGAAGTGATTGAAGCTCACGTCCAACGCAAGTGATAGAATCTCATGTCCAATACTAAAGTGATAAAAGTCGGCGTCCACTTAAGTGATAAAAGCCGGCGTCCACTAAAGTGATAAAAGCCGGCGTCCACTAAAGTGACGGAAAGCGCTCGTCTCTGCGAAGCGAGAGAAGTGCTCGTCTATTGAAGTGATAGAAATGTTCGTCCACTAAGGTAACATAAGCGCTCGTCCACACAAGTCTTTGGACTTGCTGAGTCCTTAATATGTAGCTCGTCTACTAGGTTACGTTCTACCAGTTATTAAGAGTATCCATCCAATAACATAGCATTTGGAGCTCGTCTACTAGCCCGAATGTAAAATCTTAAATGGCTAGATGGGCGCAACTATTTTCAAGATGGACGCGCTTATCCTATGAGCGTGAATTCTCTTAGAATTATCAAAATTTTATTTCAAGAACCAGAATCAAGAAAAGTCAAAAGTTACTCTCTCAAGCAACCTCGGATATACATTGCAAAGACCGGTCAAAGAATGCTTCCAACATGCTTTATTCCCTAGTACCTCTGGTCCTTACACGAAAAGGGAATTGTACTCAGCAAAGTACAAAAATCTCTCTTGCACAACTACGATATGGCTGTATCCACGATGCATAAAGCCATGATCCTTCATGTTGGAGTACAACCGAGCATTCCTATTGTATTAATGGCTGGCGGAAGCGACTCTATTGCATTTAATGAAGTTACGCTAGAAGCCAACATCTAAGGAATGTCTCAACGAATCCTAAATGCTTAAAGACCATAAATACAGAAGTCATTGAAGATGAAGCACGAGATAAGAGAGAATACACATAGCATTAAAGAGCCATTACTCTCGCATTAATATCTTCACTCTTTCATTTTGTATTCTTCAATCATTTGAAGTTATTACGCATACTTTCCTAAGCTTTACATTTAAACCACTCTCTAAGTGTTAGTGAAAGATTCATGCGTGAGAAGTTGTATTTATTACAAACCAAATCTCTCAAACAAACCTGAGTGAGCCTGAAGAGGCTAAGTGTGCAAAGAATACTTGTCTCAAGCCTGAAGAGGCTAGGTGTGCAAAGAATACTTGTCTTTGAGCCTGAAGAGGCTAGGTGTGCAAACAATACTTGAGTCTGTAACCTGATCAGTTATAGTGGATAAATCTTGGTCTTTGCCAAGGATTTGGGCGTAACTCTTTGCTTTCAAGAGTGAGCCCAGGATAAATAACTGTGTCAATCTCTCTTTCCTTAAACTATTTAGTTGCTTTAGTTTTCTTATACGCTTATCAAGTGGTGTGTTTTCCAAAGTCACTGTTAAAATTTCATTAGACGAGCCACCCATCTGTCTTGTATCTTTCCACTCGTTTGAACCTAGCTTCTATATGCGAAAAGATTTCAACTTTGTTTAAATTCAGTAAACACAATTCAACCCCCTTCCTGCGTGTTTATAGTTGTCTATTTCACTTATCCGTCTAACAAGTATCTAATTTCTTTTCTTCTTCACCGACCGTCAACTTATTCATGTTTTTATTGAGGGTTGTTCCTCTTGACAAACCACTTCTGGTAAATCCAAGGCTAACGTGTGTCGAGAAGAAATATTTGAAGAAGGGCGATGACGAAGATGAAGATGAAGATGAAGATGTGATTCCTGTAAAGGCCAAGCCTACCAAGAAAGGATTACGGTCAACCAAAAAGCGTCATCCTAACTCTCAAACATTTAAAGGGGCCAAGAAAAGAAAAAGGAAAGCTCAGTTTCGACTCTCCTTCCAAAAAATCAAAATGCTGTCAAAAGTTCTTCAATCTTAGCAGATTCGGGACGCTGCCAAGTTAAAACTTCATCGAAGCACAAGACATTATTCTTTGGCTCATCCAACAATTCTCCTTGACCACTCCAAGATAAAATTTTGACTCTTGTGATCGGGTCCATTAGATTATATCTACTTGTTCATATTCTCTCATTTTCACTTTGTGTGAAAAAGAATCTTGCTTGACCTATTCAAGCAACAAAGAAGGCAGAGGCGTGGACATCGACTTGATGTCTTGAGACTCTAACATGGCATTTTTCTCACCTCGTCACCTTGTTTTTATCTTACATCTATATCTCATTTATATTTCCTATATTAGGAAAGAACTCCCTAAATTGAAGACTCGATGACTATCAGGAAATTGTCAACAAAGTTGTTGAACACCGTGAACCAACCTATTCCGGATGTATAAGTCAATTTGCTTATTCTTTTTCATTTATTCATTTAGTTGTGCCTTTAATTATTTTCTTGTCCTTTTCGGGGTTGAAGAAAATCCAAAGACTATGGCTTCTAGTGTTGAGATTTTGATGGAAAATCCTTCAAGCCCTAATTCCGGTCAAGGGATGCCCCCGGTTCTCAACAACACAATTCAACCATTCCAACTCCAACTCCTGTGGCCAAGCAAGCCGGTTGAAGGGCTTTGTCATGATTGAGATTCGGATGAAGATATTGACATGCAAGCCTTCTTTGGCTGAAACAATTCTGTCGTCCTTCCTCCACCTCCAATCGGACCTCCAACTACAAAGTCTCCTGAAACTCCACGAACCCAAGCCAGCTCTTCATTTCAACACTTGGATTAACATCTTGAATTGATCGAAAAGAATCAACATTTTCCATCAACTCTTCGTCAACTCGGTATGACTCCAGTGATTCTCGAGTCATCAATCTTATGCACGACACGAGAGCTCTTCTTGACAACTCCTTGGTACTCTTTGCTCGATGTTAACATCCAACAAGAAGCTGTCAAGGCTTATCAAATAAATCACCCCTCTTCATTCCAATCTCCCATTGTCTAGTCTTACCCACTTTCTTTCAATCTATAAATTCCGGGAGCGGCTTTCGACAAGTTAAAGAGGATGACGTCTGCCATTCCTTCTTATGAGGAAGAGGAAAAAACTAAAGACCAACTTTTGGCTAAGTTCGAGATCTTGAATCTTCCAAGCAGAAAGAAGCGGAACTTATCTCTACAGGGTCTCATCCGAAAAAACTCTCTTGGAATATCGGAAGAAGTTACTAGAAGAGATTGAATTGTGAGATCAAAAATGTGCCAAGTTTGACAAAGCCTTAGAGAAGAGTAAAGAGAAGGTCAAGGCCATTGACAACAAATCGAGCAGCTTGGTCAAAAAGTTCGAGACCATAGTTGGCAAACTTGGCATTCTGATCTGAATCACGATCTTTGTTGTAGCCAACATGGTGATCTTTCTTTTGAATAGGATCAGTTGTCCCTTGACATTAACTTTAGACAAGAATTAATTATTGCAATTATTTTTTCTATCATCTCAATTTTGTAATTTTTGACACCTGCTTTGTCATATTTTCAATGAACGTGACTTTTGGCTTATCTACATGTTTTCTTTATCATTTATCGTTTGACTCATCCGTTTGTTCCCAGCGAATTTTGTAACTCACTCTTGACTAATTATAATTAATATTGTGATGAGTTTCAAAACATTGGTAAACTCTTCGCATTAAATTTCTTATCCCTGCGGGATAATTATAAAGTAAGGCTTGCTAATCGAGCATCTTTGAACATTTTTACTTCAAAACGAAATATGCTCCCATCCATAACAAGATTTTATTTATTCTTCTTGCTTCCACCATGGGAGCCTGACCTTATCACCTTCGAACTTCAAACTCAAAGTCTTTGTCTTGATGGTTATCTTCTTCTAAGGTCGAGTAACCAACATAATGTGTGTAGTGGAGTTCAGCAACCAAAGTAATATCTAGAGGTGACCTCGCCGTACATGCGGGGGGCCAATCTGGAAGCGAGCCGAGTGCATCTTGTTCTAGTTCTATCATCTTCATCCCAGAGGATGGATGTTCTCTCTTGGTGTCACCTTTACTCCGCCGATGGCAACCCACGACCTTACGGGTGAAATGATGGTGAGATTTGCTCGTGCCGAGCTTCTCTCCCCTTTACCTATGCGAACTCTACGACATATGAAGGCGAGATAAAACCTCATCAAGTGGGATGAAGTCTCAACAAATTGGGTTACATTGCTGCATTGTCGAAAGAAGCAAGAAAAGTCTCGTCGAACTTATCAGAGTCTTGTACTCTTAGTGATATTTAGGAATAAATTAGCTTTGATTGATAATTTGTACTTTTGACAATATATGATTGTATTGCCAACCTATATATAGCTTAGATTGACAATTTGTACTTTTGACAATATATGATTGTATTGCCAATTTAGTGAATAAAAAATTTCATTTCTTTTCACTTGTTGTCAATCTTTACTTCCAGGATTGTCGATTTATATTCTTTCAAATACTTTCCATTAATCAATTTAATTCATAGGCCTGTATTGACATCGACAAGTGCATAAGCATTCCCGAAAATGCTTTGGAAATCTTAAATGATCCTTCCCACTTTGGTGACCACTGCCATATTCTCGAATGACCTTTATCCATGGGCAAAAATGACGCTTCATACTAAATCACCCTCTTTCAAATGATTTGAACTTAACTCGACTATTATAGAATTTTCCAATTCTTTCTTTCGCGGATCGAATTTTCCAATGCAACCAACCATTCATCACTTAATTCATCAAATTCATCCAACATTGCATTCCAATATTGGTCGACGACGAAAGTCATCTTGCCTTTGAATACCGATTGATTGAAAATTTATTTTGCAGCGTATCCAAGGATCATGCAGTATATTAACACGAATGGTGATGTCCCTATCGTATGTCACGGGTGAATTTCTATATGCCCCAGTATTTGGTCAAGAGTGTTATGCCAGTTCTTAGATTGTCGACCCACATGCTTTTTAATAAGACTAATAATAATTTTATTTATGGCCTCAACTTGGCCATTAGCTTATGCATGTTGGAACCAAAGTGGTTTTTGATTTAATAATCTCTAAGTTTTGATGATAACAAAAGGATTAAATTTGCTTGGCAAAGTGTTAGTTGAGATCTAACATGTGTTTTGATTATGCAGAACACTTTAATATAAGTAAAATAAACTTGGGATAAGTTTTCTACGAAATATTCGCGTCCCACCCCGCAGGACGGGCTGCCCAAATACGTTGGTAAGTTACTTAGTCATTTAATTAAGTAGGCGGCTTTCTTGAGTAGGCGGGAATTTAAATATTTGTTAGATAAATACCTAAATAACTTGTTAGGTACTGCAAGTCCAAAGACTTAAAAATAAGCGTGTCCATGTTGTCACGTAAGAAGAGCGGAAGTAATTAGTTGAAGAAAATGAACTAGAACACAAAGTAATCTAGTAGACGGGCTCTAACCCCCACGTCACTGAGACGGAGATATTTATAACTCATTAAGAAATAGCAAGTCGAAGACTTGATAGATAAGAAGGATATGCCACGTCATCGGACGAGCTAAGTAAAATATAGAAACGGAACTTGGACTCTCATATGAATGAGTAGACGGAGTTTCTTTTTAGACGAAATCCATCTTTGAATGAATTAAATACAATCCAAATCTCTTATATTTATCTCAAATGATTGATATTTATTTCAATAGAATATTTGTTCTTCACATTTGTTTCATCTCTTTAATATTTCAACTTGTTGTAAAAGAAACTTACCGCAATCAAGAAATGCAAAAAGCGGGAATCGTACAAATAAGATATTGTAAACGACGTCACGATGACAACTTTATGACTGAAAAAGCTGGATTATACACAAAATAGGAACAACAAGTGCTCAAGCTGCAATACTTAGAGGATTGAACCTCCAAATTCATGCTACCTCGATAACCAAGAGCACTATTCAGCATTGCTACAATCAAGCTATCCCAGTCAGACGGATATCACGCATTAAATGCTATCTCTAAGCGGGATTATTCAAAGTAACCGTTGAAGAAATACAAGTGAAGAAGAAGGTCGGTATAAATTGAAGACCTCGGATCTTGAAGAATAACTCTTGCTGCACAATCTTGCTAGTGAACTTTTGCCAATTGATAATCACTCATTCCATTATTCTTTCAAGAGCAAGAATCTGTATTCTTTAGTTTGAATATTGTTGTAATATTCAACTGATCTTAAACTGTCATATTCTCACACATAGTGAGTTAAGAAGGTCAAACATTAAATCTCTTTGTTAGAGTTAGAGCCTGAAGAGGCTTGGTAAGAAAGGAATATTTGTAGCCTAGAGAGATGTTGAATACTTGGTTGTAATCTATTTCGAGAAATAGTGGATAAATCCTTCAAGTTGAAGGGGTGGACGTAGCTCTTGGTTGGAAGAGAGTGAACAGGATAAAATCTCTTGCATGAATCTTTTGTCCTAAACTTCTCGGTATTTATTTGATTATACTAAGCTGTGGGTTTTGATATTGGCTTTGTTAAAGTATTTTAAGAAGGATCTTTGTCCTTGTGCTTGCTTATGTTTCAAATATCCTTGTGTGCATAATTTGTTTTAAAGGTTGTTTTGGAAATTATTAACAAACACAATTCAACCCCCTTTCTTGTATTTTCTGTGTCAACAGTTGGTATCAAAGCTCGACCTCGAAAGGGTTGAGCATCTAACAAGTGCTTATGGAGTGCGATCCAGCAACCATGGATGCGGAAAGGACAAGCTATCAATGGACCTCCTCTCTTTGATATTTACGATTATGACTCTTTGGAAGAGGAGGATGATGGCCTTTTGGATGCACAAAGTCTGGACATCCGGGAGCTCATAGATGGTTATCTTAGAACCCAGAAATGAAAATGGAGCTCATTCTTTGCTAGAAGCGGTGGACAGCAGATCAAAAGACAAAGCATCAACTCAATCTTAAAGCTAAGCATTATTTGATGTGTGCTATCACCGGATCCGAAAATGACAAAGTTCTCACTGCAATACTTCTAAAGAAATGCAGGATACTCTTGTCCTAGCTCAAGTGAGGGTTCTGACAAGTTAAGGAATCCAAGATCAGCATGCTTTGGTTCATCCCAGTATGAACTGTTCGAGATGGGTGAACATGAAACAATATACCAAATGTTTGGAAGATTCCAAACCATCACATTTGAAAGGCACAAAGTAAGGAACTCAAAAAACTGCAGTAATATTGGTAAATCTGCCACTGTTATGGCTCAATATCTCAAAACATAGACCTCTGTTTAAAAAACTGACCGTTGAGATTAAAACAATACCTTTCTTTTACCTTCTCTAAAAATTTCAGCTAGATCCAACGGTAAACAAGTCTGGATCAAACCTTCCAATGTGACTGGTCAGAGGCTACTCAGGTTGGTTTTCCTTCCTTATTTCAGAGTTGATTAACTCTCATTATGGGGAATCTAAAGACATTTCAACCGTTGGATATGGAATAATCGTAGTCCCTAACCACCCTCTGAAATTTTAATAAGATCTAACGGTTGAAATGGTCGTAGTGAAAGGTTTTTGAAGCTGTTCCACCAAGCTTTCAGTTTTTCAGCCCGTGGGGGGCTTGGGTTTTGGGTAGATTTGTTCCTCTTTTATCCATTTTTCTCTATAGTTTTCTCTCCTCATTTTCTCTATCTTTTCCTCTCTTATCACTCTTTGTTTCTGCTCTGGAAAAGCCAACAAAATGGCTCAAATGAGGGTGAAACCCCTTTTATTTCTTTCTCGTGAGCAACCGGCTCGCGCCAAATCAGCGCCCAGCACTAGGCATGCAATCAAAGGCCCTGCATACATGGCACGTGGAAGGGCGGAGCAGAGGCTGGGTGCTCAGCGCTGGCCTTCCCGGCAGCCGTGACCGATTTCGCGCGTTTAGTCGCGTTACGAGCCTCGTTTGAAGTCTAATTGATCCCAAATTTGAAACGTAGGCTCATTAGGACCTAATGAACAACCTCCAACCATTAAAAATGCCTAATCCCCATCCCAACTCTAAATTTATTATTTCACAATCGAGCGTCCTTAAGGCGATAACGGGAAAATCCTAAGTTTTGCTCACACTTAAACTCCTTCCTTATAATTACTTATTTTCTCATACCAAATTTCGTGAGACCTTAACAAACATCTTAACCCTATAATTCAAGACTTAATCTTAAATATTAATCATAAAACATATTATAAAAGTAGGCCGTTACATTTCTACCCCCTTAAAAGAAATTCCGTCCTTGGAATTTTACGTCTTGAAAACAAATGGGGATTTGCTGCCACATGTCTACCTCCTCACGCTCCCGGTGGCTTACGCGAGAACCTATCGTATGACTGACCAGGGGATCTGTTTACCCACGAGTTCTTTAATCATTCTATCTGCAATCTTAGACGATAAAGCCTCATATTCAATATTCTCTCGGAGTTGTATTGACTATGGCTCAATTACATGAGAAGGATTTGGGTAATATTTTCTCATTGGGAAACATGAAAGACTTCGTGAAGGTTGGAAAGGTTAAAGCGGTAAGACTTCGTGAAGGTTGGAAAGGTTAGTCGAAGAATCTGAAATGGTCCAATGAAGTGGGAGTAAGCTTTCTAGACTTTATAGCTCTACCAATTCCGATCTTCGAGTGACTCTCAAGAACACGTGATCACCTTCTTGGAACTATAAGGGTCTCCTCCTCTTATTCTGTAGCTCATTTGCCTATCCGCGCTTCCTTCATTTTCTCCTTTATCTTCCCAACTTGTTTGGTGGTTTCTTTGTACCATATCAAGACCCAACACTTGACTCTCACCGGTCTCATACCAACACAACGGAGTCAGCACTTTCTCCCCATACAAAGCCTTATACGGTGTCATCCCGATCTCTTGTGGAAACCGTTATTATATGTGAACTTAATCAAAGGTGGGAATTCATCCCCAGCTGCAACATGTTCCAACACACATGCTCTTAAAAGATTCTCCATTGTGAATTGTACCTCGATTGTCCATCCGTCTGAGGATGATAAGCAGAACTCATCCTCAACTTTTTCCCCAAGCATTGTGTAACTGTCTCCAAAATCTATATGTAAACCTAGGATCCCGATCGGAGACAATACTCGACAACACACCGTGCAACCTCACAACTACCTTGATGTAGCTGGGACAACTTCTCAAGACTATAACCTCACCAATAGGTAAGAAGTAAGTACATCGTCAACCTATCAATGATAACTTAAATCGCATCAAACCTCTTCGGAGTTTGTGGTAATCCAACAAAAAGTCCATCGCTATACTATCTTATTTCCACTCAGGATATCCATGGACAGCTATGACAACCTAGGGCTTTTGATGCTCTATCTTAGCTTTACGACACACCAAACATGATAGAACATACTCTACCACTTATTTCTTCATCTTGGACCACCAAAATATCTTCTTCAAATCCTGATACATCTTGGTAGGCTCCGGGTGAAAACTCAACTTACTCTTATGTGCCTCCTCTAAGATCAACCCTAATATCTAAGTCCTCTAGCACACATATCCTGTCTCTAAACCTCAGCACACCATCGGATCCTCCCTTCAATTCAAACCTTACCTCATTTATGCCTAGACTTACCTCTTGAGATATTCATCCCGACCTTGCTTAATCCCGAGGTCTCTCACAAACTCACTACGTGGTGTTCATACCTAAGCATATTCTATCTCAATCAAATCCATACCTAGGTTCATATCTCTAAATAGTTCTAGCAACTCCATCTCTTTCACCACCATCGCGGATCGTGCAAAGATTTTCGACTTAGCACATCCGCGACAACATTAGCCTTCCCTGGATGGTATTATAGATCAAACTCATAGTCCTTAATGAATTCCATCCATCTACGCTGCCTCATGTTCAGCTCCATGCGATCAACAAATACTTTAAACTCTGTGATCACTTTGAACACATTGAACTCAGCTCCATAAAGACAGTGCCACCGTATCTTCAATGCGAACACTATGGGCTGTAACTCCAAATCATAGGTCGTAATTCCTTTCTTAAATCCTCAAGTCAGGGAAGCATAAGCCACAACTCTTCCCTACATAAAACACAACCCAATCCATGATATGACGCATCACGGACATGTCAAACTGTCCTAAGGGATGCGGTAATGTCGCATTGGAGACGATTCAACTTCTCCTTTAGCTTCAGAAAGGTATCCTCACACTTCTGGTCCCAAGCGGGCGTTGTACCCTTTCGTCAACCGTCATAGGTAACAGAATCTTAAAATCCCTCGGTGAACCTCTGTAGTACCGCTAAACCTAGAAAACTCCTCACTTACTGTCTTAGGCCTCTCCCATTTTATCACGGCCTCTACCTTAATCGGATCCACAACTATCCCTTTCTTGCTGATTATATGACCTAGGAACTGCACTTCCTCTACCAAAACTCACACTTGGATATTAGCATACAATGGCTATCCTCAACACTGTAACACAACTCCCGGATGTTCCTCGTGTTCTTCCCCACTATAGGAATAGATAAGAATATCATCTATAAAGACCACAACAAACTTGTCGAGGCCCTAAAGATTATGTTCATGTAATTCATGAACACGCTAGAGCATTAGTTACACCAAAAGGCATAACTAGTATTTTCAGTGTCCATACCTGGTCCCAAAAGCGGTCTTAGGTATATCCTCCTTCTTCACTCTAATCGATGGTATCCCGATCTAAAATCTATCTTATAAAATACCGATGCTCACCTTCAACTAATCCATCGATCATATATCCTAGGCAACGGGTATTTATTCTTGATTGGGAACCTTGTTCATTTGCCTATAATCCGTGCACAACCTAGAACTTCCATCATTTTTCTTGACAAACAACACCAGTGCTCCTATGGCGACACACTCTGGCTGCATGAATCTCTTCATCATATCCTCCCAACCGTTTCTTTTAACTCTTCCGGCTCTCATGGGGACATCCGATAAAGGCTTACAAAAGGTTCGTTTCCCCGGTATAAGATCTATGGCGAACTCCACCTCCCTCTACAGTGGAAAACCTGGAATATCAAGAGGGGAAAACCTCAGAAACTCTCTCACTTAGGCAAGAATCTATACTCGAAGTCTCCTTAACTTCCAAAGAGAAAACATCACATACTATTGAGAATCATCACTCCCATGTTGTTCCTTCATTGTAGATACCATGCTAGAAGGCTCAAGAAAAGATAGGGTCTTTCGGGCATAGTCTAACACTACATAGTTAGCCGAAAGCCAATCCATGCCAGGATAACATCTGTTTGTTGCATAGACAAACAGATAAGATCTACAAGAAATGTCCTATATTCAACAACTATAGGACAATATAAACAACAAACATAGTGATCAAAAGGATCACGGTAGGGTGTAGATACTCCAAATGTATGGTAGTTGAGAAACGGTAAATGTAAATGATCCACGGGCTTATGTGAAACAAACGAATGTGCAGTGCTCGAATCAAACAACACACGCAGAGTCCGCGATAGTATACATACCTTGAATAAGATTTGCAGATTGAGAGGACTCAATCCTCTCATGTAAACACTCTCCCCGTGGGACTGAGGCCTGGCCTTTGTCGTCTGTCAAAGCTTCTCTCCCGGCTCCTCCTCTATAACCACCCGGCTTCCCTACGGCATTTCTTTGCCACTCTCCGTCGATAATCCCTAGAAAAATGACTGGTTTGCAGAGATGGCAAAGATCTCTCGTGCAATTTATATAATGCCCTCACAAGACAGTCTTGGCATCCGCTGCGGGCCCTTCTAATCTTGGGCGGTGGTGCAAATGTCTAAGCACTCTTGGGTCTAGTATGGGTGGTCCTCTCCTCCACCCCTGAGAACCTATGTCCCTCTCTCTCGATGACTGCCTTGTAGGGACCCCACTACGTTGTTGTCCTCCTCTGACCTGCCTCTAGTCCATGCTCGCTAGCATTGCCTCCTCCACCAACTCAGGAAATTCAACGGGATGTCCAAGGCCTTCATAGCCTCCTCAACTCATGCCGTAAATCTCCTCGAACCTCCGGGACATCCAGTTCTCATCCAGGAAACCTATAGTAGAACTTCAAAACTGAATCATGGTCTCAAATCTAGCGATAATCACCCAACAGACTGTCTCCCCGGGAGACTCATAAACTCTCTCTCCTTCTGCGTCTAACTAACCGCGGGAAGTACTTCTCGAAGAAACACTCTCTGAACATTTCCCCACTGATCCAATCACCTTCAGCCACTAGCAACCTCCTCTTGACTCTCCACCATGCGCCCCTCCCCAACATGTAAGTCGGCATAAGTCACCTTCCGCGTCTTCTAAATCTAATAGTGTCAAATATCTTCCAGGCTCACGATTCACCACTGCTCACTCTGGATCATACTCTCCATCAAACTGAATTGTCTTGCCTGAGAAAGTAGCCAATCCCGCTCCTGGAGTCTCGCAGAGTCTCCTCGCTCCCTGCCGCTCCGTACCTTTCTCTCTCGCCCCCCTGGAGCACTTTGTGCGTTCGAACAGCAGGATCGGATGTTAACTTTCGGCGAAATAGTTTCGGGGAGGAGTCCTGAAGACTATTATCCTCCACTTATCCCCCCTTTGGTAGGATTAGGCCATCCTCACAACCTCTGTCACCACCACCACGTCCGCCGCGCTTCGTCCTCCGCCAGCCAGAGTCCGAAAAAAGCATTGAAACCACGGCATATGACATATAATACCATAAAAATGGACTATAATGCTATGCCATAGAAATGTCGGTCGGACTCACTACCCAACCAGCATGTGTTATCACATGTGGATGCAACTAGATACAATTCACCCCAATCAAGATAAAGTCTTCGATCAGATTTGCTTGATAGTCGTAGTACAAATAGAGGCCTGACGTCCCACTTTCGTTAACCCAAGTGTATTAAACCTAACATGTTTCACGTTACGGATATTTAAAGTTCGTAAAAAATTAAAAACTTAAGATGTAAATCAACATATATACATACAGTGCTAAACATAACTAATAAACATAACCTCCCCGGTACCATCGCCGGGTGCTCATTGATCCCAATATGTGCAAAGCGAAGAAATAAATGCATCAAATGAAACAAGATAAAGCTTCAAGAAGACGATCGTCGATATCTCTTTACCTCGTCCCCACCGAGCTCCCGCTCGGCATCCGACTCCTGCGGGTTCCATCCAGCTCCTCCAAGTCGAGAACCTCCACAAAAGTGCACTTCTAGAGATCATATAAATAAAGCATATATGACAACAAGAAGAAAAAGGATGAAACAATATAACATCAAATGGAAAGGGTTTAACATTTAATTTCTATAACAGCATCAAACATCCGGCTCAAAGTATATATATATATATATATATAGGTTGTGTGGAGTGTTGTGTGTAGTGAAACATCATCCTCAATCCACATCTAGGATCTTTCCCTTCACCTCATCATGATCTAATGCAAATGTTATATGAATCGACTAGTCGTATGCTGCCATATCATGTATCACATCAATAGAATCACACACGTCCGAAGTCCCCGCGCACATCCGCCGGGATGGAGGGATGCCCATGCAAGCGATATAATATAGCGCACAATCTGGGCTGCAAACTTTGCACCAGGCAAGGGAGCCCATCTAAACACATAAACCATAGCGTAAACTAAAATCAAATCCATGCAGCGGAGTGTCGCTTAGGCTAAACCCAGAATTCTCCTCCCGAGAATAGACCCCATACGACCATGTTTCCGCGACCGAATGACAGACCATGTTTTAGGTCACCCCAAGTGCCCTAACCGTCATCCTATAATCTCATATACCCAATGAAATCCATCTCATCAATTCCCATATCATCAGATCCCAGATCATCTCGACAGGGTATCACTGTTATTCACTGGCGAATATCAAATAAGATCGATATCATCATGTCACACCCTATTATCCTTTTCAATCTCTAATCAATTCATTCACTTATCACATCATACATAATGTCATCAAAAATCATCATCATTACAGCGTTGCAAAAATCGTCATCCAAATAATAATCATATGATCACTTTATTATAATAAAAAAATAATAATCCACAAATTCATAACAATCATCCATCATTTCACTAAATTCCATAAACCAGAATCAAACAGGGAATCAATAATAGCAAATAGAGGTATATATATATATGAGTATATATAGTTAAGAATCAGTAAACGATAATTTTCTATCATTGGTACCACTAGTAGTCTGAATGTGATATGGACATTGCCAGTTACTTTTCTTGTGTAGAAGTTAGGTACCCACGCTATTATCAACTAAATGCAACTAGTGCCATTGAACGTTAAATGGTCTTTTTCCACTTGAAAGTCACACGTTGAACTAATGATGAGAAGAAATGAGCTAAAATGCAGCATCCTCGAACCTCGATTCTGTCTCAACCTAGATGTAGTCCCTGAGCTCCGATATTCTCCTAAACATCACATTTGAAAGGGCACAAATTAGGAACTCAAAAGCTGTAGTAACATTGGTAACTCAGACGTTCTAGCTCAATATCTCCTAAAATAGACCTCTGTTTGAAAATGGAACATTAGAGTTTAAGCAAACCTACCTTTCCCATTCATTCTACTGAAAATGTATTCCAGGTCCAACGTAGAATGAGTCTCGGATAGGAACCTTCAGTGAGGCTGTCAGGAGGCTACCCGGGGTTGGTTTCCCACCTACTTCCGAAGGAATAACTTTTCACACCGGGGGATATAAAGACATTTCAACAATTTGATACAGAATACTATTAGTCCCTAATTTCCCTTTGTGAAATTTTAATAAGATCTAACGGTTTAAGGTCATAGTGAAAATGTTTTGTTGCTCCCACCAGTTTTTTTTCGTGGGGGGCTTGGGTTTAGGTAGATTTCTTCCTTTTCTCTCTGCTATGCTTTTCTCTCCTTGTACTTTCCCTCTATCATTTCTCCTTATCACTCTTTTGTTTCTCCTGGGAAAGCGAAACAAATGGTTAAATGAGGGGTGAAAACCTTTATTTCTTTCTGATGAAATTTGCTTCAAGACCAAACCCAGCACTCTTTGGGCATGCAGTCAAAGTCCCCATTCTGAGATATGTGGGGGCAGAGAAGAGTGGGTGCTCGGGGCCACCTCCAACTCCGCGGCAAGCTCAGCGGCATCGATTCAACGCGGTTATTCGCCGAGCTAGTTCGTGTCCAATTGGTCCCAAATTTGAAAACGTAAGCTCATTAGGACCAATAGAACAATATCCAACCATTAAAAATGCCTAATATCCATCCTAACTCCAAATTTATTATTTCACATTCAGGCATTCGCCAAGGCGATAATCAAAGGAAAATCCTAAGATTTGCTGCGCTTAAACTCCCCTTTTGATAATTGCTTATTTTTACTCTTTCGCCTGAAATTTAAGTGAGCATTAACAAACATGCATAACCTATAATTCCAAGTCACTAATATTAAATATTATTCATTAAATAGATTACCATAAGCCCAGTAGTTACATCAAGCAGTATGATTTCCGATAAAATCAGTACATCTTGTTAAGTCTTGTTTGAACAAGCACTTCTTACTTGGTAAAATAATCAACTCCAAATAGTAGGATTGATGTCCTTCGATGAAGAGAAGGATGTATTTGGCCAATTAAGTAAGCCCATCCTGCACGAATGGCGAGAACGCATTAGAATGTAAGCTGCGGCACATTCGGACATTTGGTATATAGCGCCCGTGCTTCTAGCATTGCTTTCATAGACTTGGAAAGCAAATCTGGTCTGAACCATAGTTGGCGATAATACGACAAATCCGGAACGCCCGCCATTTCTCTCCTTTGATGGGCCCCAGCATATGCCTTAATGGACCTACGACAAAGCGAATAAATTATCTTTTTCAATAGGGCCTTGTGCTTACGTATTACCCCCTTCTATATACGTAGTCCACCTGCGTAGTATAATTTAATGCTTTATATTTATCTTTCTATATGGAAATTGTATGACTTGGGTTTCAAATGCCAATTATTAGCGATCTGAAATTTGTTAGGCGAATTACAGCATTGACGAACCTACTTTCTTCCGGTGGACCTGTAATTCTCTAATCTCCATTAATCACGACATGGTCTTTTGAGATATCTTGTACTCTAAATGACACAAGCCAACTCGTGGCCTCGATTGATTCTGGGATATATTTGGCAATTCGTCATGAATTTTCATCAACTTCACTGTAAATCTGATATTTTGTCAGTTGTCATTGCATTTTTATTTTTGGAAGTAAGTTGTTTAATATCAAACTGGGAATCCC
>JAUPTC010001602.1:0-22839 GCA_030762895.1 Sophora flavescens
GAGGATAAGGCGCTGAAGAAGTTTTGCCAGCGCACAAATTTTTGAGGCAAGAAGTGATTGCTTTTTTGATTGTGTCTTTCTGGGCGTGACAAGCTGGTATTAAATGTCTTTATAATCTTTGAGGTCTTAATAACTAGACATTTTAAATCCAAGATTGTCATCGTAGCTGTCCACCTGGATTTCGGGGCTTTGTTTTCGGGTGCAACTCTTAGGTAACAGCCTCTGTGAGAAACCGTTTATAATCTCTTTCTCTGCAAATATATAAGATAAGGGCAGATATGATACCAGCACTTCCTTGCATAAGTGATAGAGCTATGTCTTTAGATGGAGGAATTGTTAGGAGCGTATTTTCCTGGACAAACGGTAGATGTACATGTGAAATTTCTTAAACCAGGGATATTAACTAGGCTTGAGAACCAAATTTGAGTCGAGAGGCAAATGAATGCAGTGAAATCGAAGTAGGAAAAAGATCCGTGACTAAGAAGAGAACGACTATGTTGATGTGGTAAGATTCAATTTTAATAAAGATTGAACTTTAGGTTTTTGGCCACGCATATCACACAGCGACCCAGAATGTTATGACGTTTTGATTGGAGACTTGAAGAGTGTGAATTTGATATGACTGAAGAGGTAATTTAAGCCCAAATGGACTAAGACTATGATTGCATCTCTCGAGTAGAAGGTTAATTGGGGTTATGGTAAAGTTAGTTGGTTTTGATGTTAGCCGTGAAAGATGGATATCGGAGAAAGTTTGATAATGGATATATATTGAGAAGTGAAGAGATTTGCTGCTGATTTTGTTCTTTAAAGTGTAATAGACTAAGGTGAAATATTGAAGGTAGGATAATGCAAAGAGTGAAAAGTCTCAAGGATAAAATAGAATGGCATAAGAATCGATCCCCGTTATAGAGTCATAGATGAAAGAAATTAAGGGACTAGAAAATACAAAGTAAGATTTTTGTGAGTTAAGGTGTGATTACAACATCCCGTTTAGTTTTGAGCTGCCTCTAAATTTCGAGGACGCAAATTTTTTTACAGGCAGTAATGTAACACCCTAGTTTTTTTATACACCTATGATTATTTATTTTATTTGGATGTTTATGTTTATTTTGTTATGTGGTTTAGCTTGAGTAATTAAATTACTCTCTCTTCAAATTATTTTATTGGGTGCGCAAGACCGACTTACTTCAAAGGAATGCACGCCATCGACATTAACTTTCACGTTATCGTTGTCACAGCATATATCATACAGAAAATATTTAAATAATATGATTAAGAGAAAAGCATTTTCTATATTTTCATTCTATTTAATTCTGTGAGTTAAAAATATTTTACCTAACCTGAGATTAAATTTTGGACAGAGTATTTTCTTAGTTGATCGCTCAACTATTAATCTTTACTCTAATTTGAATTTCGAAATCATGGATTGATCAATCTTTATTTTTAGATTCCAAAAGTAAAAACATGTTTATTTTAGGCCTAATATTTATCACTATTTTGTACCTATTACTAAAGAACCGTTTAAAACTTAACTTTCTCAACTTTTTCCTCTTTCCTCGATCACTTCTCATTCTTTCTTTCTCTCGCTTTTCTTTTCTTCTTTCTTTTTCTCTTCCACCCATTTTCTTCTCTTCCTCCCACCCCAACTTCATCTTCTAATTCTTCCTTCCTTCCTTCCTTCAAGTCGCACCGCCTCTACTGCGACCGCCGAGATGGAAGGACGAAGATCGCGTCCCCGCACGCGGCCCGCATCGTTGCGCTTGGTGACAAACCGCCCTCTCCACCGGAGTGCTGTCCGCTCCATGGTGGTTTTCACTATGCGAGTTGTTTTAAGCTTTTCTTCCTTTCTATGAAGTCTTAGCTTCACTTTATGGATCATGGTTGTTGTAGGGCTGTTCCACCGCCACCGCACTCACGGAGTTGCGTGATCGCCGCTGCCCACGGATGGTCACCACGTCCTTCCGTCTTTAAGCTCTGGGAAAGAGCCAAAACTTTCTGTCTCGTATTCAAACCCAAAATCCTGATTTTGAAACTAACCCTAACCCTTGATTTCACATTTTAATCTGAAATTTAAGGTTGTTTTAAGAAATTGATCATGAATTTGTGTTTCCTAAAACCAATTTCATTATTATTTTAATTAAAATGAAGTTTTTCCAATCAAACAAGGAGCCCTAAACCCCAATTTGATTTTATTTGAATTTGTGTATGTTTCTGTGAAATTAATTATGATTTAGTAATTAGGACTTTAATGGATGCTTCCCAAGTTCTTTTTCAAGATCTTTAATCAAACAAAGTTTCCTTAAAGTGGCATTTGGAAACAGATTTCAAAACATGATTTTCTTTTGAAAATAACCTTGTTTGGTAATTAGATTACGACCTAGACTGCTAGAATGTGTTTGATCATGTAATTGATTTCTTGATTTCAAGTTGTTACGCGTTGTTGATTCCCCTCTTCCGAGACGTTTGATACGGCTATGCTTGTTAGATGGAGAGATGGAGCCAACGGAGCATTAAGACGAGTGATCCCTTACTTGTCTTCAATGGTAAGAGGAGCTTACCCCGATGGATTTTTCCCAATAAACCATTTGGTACAGAGGAAGTCCTGTGATAATCGACGTGGGTCAAGGTTATTTGCTATGTGGTTTATGTTAGTTGTTTATCCGATATCCATATTTGATCTCGCTTTAAATTATTTTGATTATCCAGAAGTTGGATATTATATTGCTGATGCATGATCCGCCTGTGATATATGGCGAATCTAAAATGCTGCTCGGGAGCTATTGTTCGAGCAGTTCGATACTGGCCGGCACAACCAACTAATCGTAAAAAGTCAACAGCCGTGGTAAAATTATATTCAATGCCTATGGGGAATCATGGAATATATAGTGGTGGAAAGTATTATTATGGAAAAATAACGAAGTTTTGAGAAATATTATTAGTTTGATGATTTATTAGTATAAAAGTAATTTACGAGTCACAATGAGAGTTTCAAACTATGAAAATGTTTCCAGACGTTAATCTTATATAAGAAAGTTTACAATATTATACAAAGTTATTTTATATGAAATTAATTGTTGAAGTAAGAAGTTAATGATGATTTTAGAAAATTGTTTAAGTGGAAAAAACTAAGTTTTGGCTTAAAAAAGCTTTAAAAGTGATAATTGATGGTAGATTTGGAAAAAGTGTAGAAGGCAAGATTTTTGAAACGTAGAGTACATATTTTAAGAAAGTTAAAACCTCAAAGTGACTCACCTTTGTGATAACCAAGTTTTATTATTTAAGGATTTTATAATGAATTTCTACCTTGGAAAATAAATTCTGGAAAATCAAAAGTTGATTTAACGTGTTGAAATGCACGCTGGACTTAGTACTTAGAGGCGTCGGGGTACTAATGTTACGTGGTTGTGATGGACTAATCATTTTGGACTTTGAGGGCCTATATTGTATACGTGAGGTATACCATGTTGAAACATTGAAGATGTTTTCTAGTGCCACGAACCGAAGACGGTGCAGGTCGAGAGGTGTCGTGATTGAGCACTGACTGTGAGGTCCTATGTTGTGATAAAAGTTTTATGGGCCGGTGAGGTCTGTGTTGTGATGAAAGTTTTAAAGATGTTTTAAAACTATGTGAGTATAAGCCATTTTGAGCTTCCGCAAAGAAAGATTGAACACAAAGAAAGAACAAAACAAAAGTGTTTTACATGCATTTGGCCAGGCGTGCACTGCGGTTTGTGACATAATGCATGAACTACGGCGGCGAAAGGTAATTACGATGTGCATTTAATTCATGTGCCTAGTGAGGACATGGAGCCCCCATCTTACTTGCTATTGGTGCCTGATTGTGGACATTAGCAATGTGTTTGGCAGTGTGCCTCGAGGAGCTACACCTTGTATGTCTTGCCTTGTGTGCCGTGTGGATGGGAAGAGGTTGCGCACTGTTGGCGAGTGCCAAGTGATCAACCTCCCGACTCGACTAGTTTTTGACTAGTAAAGACCATGGTTTTATTCGAGTTTAATCTCGTTTCACCCAAATTAGGCTTGATTGTACTCAAGCAAGGTTTTGAGTCCCTTAAGTAGATTTAGGGTTATTTTTGAGTTTCGAGTCAAATAAAGTACTTATGACTTTTCATGTTTTCGAGTTAACTTAGAGTCAAGGAATGAGGGAAACAATGGAAATTGCAATCCGAAGCACTCGCCCGCGAGAGGTTACTCTCGCCTCGCGAGATTGAAGACCAGCATGTGCGAGAAAAAGTCATGTTCTCCTGCCGCCTAGCGAACTATACGCCGCCTCGCGAGTATGAAGTCAGCAAGCATCACGATCATCCCGTGACAACCATCACAGGCGTGAAGAGAAACCCCTGAAGACAGAGACCATCACGGCCTGGCCGTGATGAAGGTCGACCGCCGACAGGATAAGCACCAGAAGACGAGACCATCACGGCCTGGATGTGATAGGCATCACGTTTGTGACAACCCGGGTTTTGAAGACTCGCCTCGAGAATTACACTACGCCTCGAGAATACAAATTCAAGAAGGCGCCATTTTTAATATTCGCCTCGCGAGAGGCCACTCGCCTACGAGAATGCCTGATTCTGAAATTTATAAATAGCTGTTTAGGGCAGAAAAGAATTATCTCTTATCTTTTGCTAATCCTATATATCGAATTTTCTCTGTTTGTATTGCGTTTTTGATGGAGAACTAGTCTCCTTGATCAATCTGCTTATGTCGGTTCGCATTGACCGCTTGAGGTTATGTAATTCCGATTTAATTGCTACTCTCTTTCAATATCTATTCTATATTCTCTGTTTGCTTAATTCAGTTTGTATCGAATGGGTATTGATTTGTTACGATGATTGTGTGTTCCTAAACTTAATCGCGTTTGCTTAATTCGCGTGCGTTCAATACGTGTTTGCTTAATTCACGAAGGGCTTCATCCGTTTGCTTAATTCGAATTAGGAACATATGTCTTGTAGCGTCGGTTTTCGCTTTGTTAATTGATGTTACAATCGAAAAGGGTTTAGAATCCGCTTAGGGCTTTGGATTTATATGAACCGATGATAGTGGGAACGGCAGAAGAGGTTGATCGCTTAGCTTAATTGGTGATTGTTTAGTTTACATTAGTTTTTCTGCTTTGTTTTCTTTTTTAACTTGAATTCCAAACCCCCCGTTCGACTTTTTCGTTAACAACAACCCAAGAGTCCTTGTGAGACGATACTCGAAGTTGTCGCACTTTCCCTAACTACATATTTTTGTAAACCGCTCTTCATTTGACGCGTGCGCGACAGTAGCTCAAATTGGAGCACGTTGCCGGGAACTCTTGTTGTTATTAGAAAAAAGAAAAAAAAAAATTTTAATTTTTGAATTAGTTATGGTCGCTTTGTCCGGTTATGAATCTTGAAATCTGCCATGGATAATTACATGCAAGGTTATATGCCTTATGTTGATTATGAGCCACCACCATGCATATATTATCCTAACTTTCTTTGAAGGCTATGAGTCTAGTAGTGGTTTTGGCATGATTGGAGTAAATGAAGTCCAACCCAGTCTGGATGAGTTAGCTTCTCTAATGCAACAACATATGACATAATTTCAAGCAAATCTTCAACGAATGACAGAACAAAGTCTTGAAAGCCATCGGAGAGGAGAAGCTGAATCTCGGAAGTTGTCGCTTCTAATTGATCAAATTGTCGCCAACTCTCCTGCACTGCTAACTCCACATCCCCTTGAAGAACATCAGATTCACAAGTTATTCTTGACAATACCTCGAGGATGATTTTGATAATACTTCGTTGATGAACCGTGTGTTGAATCCTCGATTCTAATGCATGTGCTGATTGTCCTGACAATCGCTTTGTGTATAGAATGTTATGCAGAGTTTATTCTTTTCGGAAACGAGAAAATGAGGATCGGGAGGATCGAGAGGACATCCGCTTCACCATGCTTGAGGATGATGAAGAACCTTTGGAAGTAGATGATTCAATTAAATCAAATGCATGTGTTGAGAGTGATGGGGTGGATGAATTGAGTGCTGAATTTCCAGACATTGGACCTTTACTGATTCGGTTTATTGTGATATATGTATTGACTCTACTAACACTAACCTTTGTGGTGTGTGCTGAAATTTCTGCATGTATAGCAGGTGATAAATTTGTTAGTGCAGTGAATGAAGAAAATGCAGAAGCTGAAGCAGCACCGGAGACACCAGTGTCCTATTTGCCACCTCTCCCAGAGGAGCTACCAGTGATGGAGTTTAAGCCTTTGGATTTTGCACCATGGCCAGTCCAAGAGGTTGAGCACCACTTTTATTGGGGAGACTTTGTAGATAAAGAGGTCAACTGTGACCCGAGAGGTAGTGAGAAGTCCGCCGCACTCGGCGAGATCATCATGATTGTCAAGAGCTCACCTCCGTATCAAGGCTGTGAGTTAGGGAAGCATGGAACAAACTTCAGACCTTTGGCTACCACGTGGGCCTTATGCTACAGACAGTGGGATCCTGGTGGAACCGCCTCAATGAGTTTTCTTAACCCTTTCTCCTTTTAAATTTTCTTTTCCTTGCTTTATTTCTGTTTTGTTTTCAATAAAGCTCTTGAATAATTTGAGAAGCTCAAGAGCATGTGTGTGAGTCTTGTGTCGGCAAGCTTGGTAGGTTTTGGTTGATTTAGCACAGATTGATGGCATGATTTATGTTGATGATTCCCCTAGGTTTTTGAAATTTGGAAATTGTGATCCCCATTTGAAAAATTGAAAACTGAACTCGAGATATTTTGTTGTGAGAGCATGATTTATGATAAGTTTGGGGTGATAGGGTGCACACACTAGGGATAGAATCTCGGTCAAACAATTTGCATGAATGTCCCACGGTGAGGATTTGAGCCTCCAACATGTTTTTTGATTGTGTGAATCACTTTCAAGTTGCATTTTCCCGAATTTGCTTGAATCTCTTCATGGTTTGCATGTCTATGTGTTTACATCAAATGATTTAGGCAATTTTCTTTGAATTAACTACTTGGCCTAAATTGAACCAGTCCCTAATGCATGTTCCCTAGTTAGCCCATTGAGCCTAATTAGCCTATTGTTTCATGATGACCTTATGTTATGAGCCTGAATCTGGAAAAACCATGTTAACCCGATCTTAGGATTAGGAGAGCATGGAAGCTTAGCAAGAGAATGGTTGCAAGAAACTAAGTTTGGGGTGGCTACAGGGATATGATGTGTTGTTGGGGATTGAGAAAAAGAAAAAAAAATAAAGGTTGGAGCCAAAGGGCAAAAATAAATCTTTCAAAAAAAAAAAAAAAAGAACAAAAAAAAAAATGCAAAATGTCAAGAAGGGTATTAGAAGAAAAGGGCTGTAGCCACCCAAGGCAAAAAGAAGAATAAGAATAGGAACTTGAGTAGGGAATTCAATGTGTAAACAGCTTCATGCTCTCTTAGTTCCTAGGGACTTCAGCCCAGTACCTTTGTATATCCTTCCCTTAGCCAGGCCCCATTACAACCTTGAAAGACCTTTTGATGTTGCATGCATGTTTTCCGTGGGAACCATTTTGAGATGAAAATCAAATTCATGGGAAGTGCTCTTAAAAGTGAAACTGAGTGAAATGTTGTCAGCCTAGACAAACTGAGAGATTGAGTGAACACTAAACCCCTTTGTGAGGAAGGCGATTGTTTGAATTTGGTGATCTCCCTCTTATGTGTAACTTAGATCCCCTGTTTAGATTAATGATTGTTTGAATGATGAAATTCTCAGATGTTCAGAATAAATGATTGTGGGGATTACATTGTTGAAAAGGGGGGAACATTGAAGGAAATTTGTTTTGATGAATTGCTTCAAATTTGTGCGGAATTATTTGAAATCCTTCAAGCTTGCCAAGTCTTGAGTCGTGTCGAGTTTTAGTTTGCTTGGGGACAAGCAAAGTTCAAGTTTGGGGTATTTTGATCAGCCTCTGACTCGACTAGTTTTTGACTAGTAAAGACCATGGTTTTATTCGAGTTTAATCTCGTTTTCACCCAAATTAGGCTTGATTGTCCTCAAGCAAGGTTTTGAGTCCCTTAAGTAGATTTAGGGTTATTTAGCCAGTTTTCGAGTCAAATAAAGCACTTATGACTTTTTCATGTTTTCAGGTTAACTTAGAGTCCAAGGAATGAGGAAACAATGGAAATTGCAATCCTCGGAAGCACTCGCCCACGAGAGGTTACTCGCCTCGCGAGATTGAAGACCAGCATGTGCCGGAAAAGTCATGTTCTCTCGCCTCGCCCCGCGAACTATCGCCGCCTCGCGAGCATGAAGTCAGCAAGCATCACAGTCATTCCGTGACAACCATCACGGCGTGAAGAGAAACCCCCCGAAGACAGAGACCATCACGGCCCTGGCCGTGATGAAGGTCACGGCCATGACAGATAAGCACCAAGACGAGACCATCACGGCCTGGACGTGATAGGCATCACATTGTGACAACCCAGGTTTTGAAGACTCGCCTCGAGAATTACACTCGCCGCGAGAATACAAATTCAAGAAGGCGCCATTTTAATATTCGCCTCGCGAGAGGCCACTCGCCCGCGAGAATGCGCAGTTCCGAAAGTTATAAATAGTTGTTTATAGGCAGAACAGAATTATCTCTTATCTTTTGCTAATCCTTGTTTTCGAATTTTCTCTCTGTTTGTATTATGCTTTTGATGGAGAACTAGTCTCCTTGATCAATCTGTAATCGGTTTCGCACCGCCGCTTGAGGTTATGTAATTCCCGATTTAATTGCTACTCTCTTTCAATATCTATTCTATATTCTCTGTTTGCTTAATTCAGTTTGTATCGAATGGGTATTGATTTGTTTCGATGATTGGGTGTTCCTAAACTTAATCGCGTTTGCTTAATTCGCGTACGCTCAATTCGTGTTTGCTTAATTCACGAAGGGCTTCATCCGCTTGCTTAATTCTAATTAGGAACATATGTCTTAGAAGCGTCGGTTTCGCTTTGTTAATTGATGTTACAATCGAAAAGGGTTTAGAATCCGCTTTAGGGCTTGGATTTATATGAACCGATGATAGTGGGAACTGAAAGCAAGAGGTTGATCGCTTAGCTTAATTGGTGATTGTTTAGTTTACATTAGTTTTCTCGCTTTGTTTTCTTTTTTTAACTTGAATTCCAAAACCCCCGCTCTGACTTTCTCATTAACAACAACCCAAGAGTCCTTGTGAGACGATACTCGAGTTGTCGCACTTTCCCCTAACTACATATTTTTGTAAACCGCTCTTCATTTGACGCTGCATGCTGACAAATACGTCACCAAGTTAGCCAAATGTGGCTATGGAGTCTGATCAACTCATTTTATGTTTGGATATCTCATGAGATTAGGACGAAATTAGATGATGAATATGAAGTGTCATGCATAATTTTTAAACGATGATGTTTGGGGTGTTGAACCCATTGATAAACTATTAGCTTATAAATGCTTGTGTGGTAAATGTATATGTGTTATGTGGTGTCGCGCATTTAGTTATTGTGTTAAAACCATATATTGGCGTCTCACCCTTACACACATATCAGGTTTCTTCTGGTTCGCTATTGTACCCTGGGTACTTTAACACAGATGGTGCAGAGGAGTCTTTCTAAGTCACTCAGAGACTTAGATCTAGTTGCTTGATGAGGTATTAATTGTGGAATGATCACGTGAGTTTTCTCAGGAATAACTTTTTTGAATGACCAGCTTAGGGTTTGAGACTTTGATTATTGTTAATAGTATGTATGAGTATGGCTCAGAGAGCCCTTATTTTAAAATGGAATGTTTATGGCTCGGAGAGCATATTTTTTGAATAAAAACCTAAGCTATTTCTTTTTGGTCTTGTAAAGCTTATTGTTATAACTATTTTTCTTTAGCATCTTACTGCCTGGGTGTATTTAGTGAAACTGAAATTCTGGAATGAAAATGTAATTATTTAGCAGGTGTTCTTTTACCTGGGATGTCCGCATTATAGAGGAGACTTTGTCGAAATTTTCATAAAAATACTAGTTTTTATTCAAGTACATTCTTTAAAGGAAATAGGCTCGTCAGGCTATGATAGTAAGTCTGTGTGCCGATCAAGGCTTAGGTGTGAAGTCGGGACAAAAAATTTTATACCCAATTTCAGACACTTATGTACTTATATAAATTATTTTCCGAAAGCACCAGCAAATTATCCTTTTAATTTTATTTTCGCACGTGTTATGTAGTAATGCCCAAGGGGGGGTGTTACAGTTTGCCTTTAATACAGTTAGATGTAATTTTAGGCATGGATTGGTTGTCTTCTAATCATATTTTGATTGATTGTGCTCGTAAAACCCTAGTTTTTCCTACGGATGAGATTTCTGGATTGTTAACTGCTAATCAAGTAAAAGCTTCTTTAAAAGGGGGAGCACAAGGATACATGCTATTATTTTCCTTAGACGTTAAGAGTGAGTTAGACTTGCAGTGTATACCAGTTGTCAATGAGTTTCTGGAAGTTTTTCCTGAAGATGTACCTGGATTACCACCTGTTCGGGAGATTGAGTTCGCGATTGATCTGGTTCCAAGCACTGGACCAATATCCATAGCACCATATCGAATGTCGCCATCAGAACTTGAGGAATTAAAAGGACAATTAGTGGAACTGATGCGGAAGGAATTCATTAGACCTAGTGTATCGCCTTGGGGAGCTCCAGTTTTATTAGTGAAGAAGAAAGACGGAACTTCTCGGTTATGGGTAGATTTTCGTCAGTTGAATAAGGTGACGATTAAGAATAAGTATCCACTTCCTAGGATAGACGACTTAATGGATCAGTTACATGAAGCAGCTGTTTTCTCAAAGATAGACTTACGTTCGGGTTATCATCAGATTCGCGTGAAGGCGGAGGACGTTCTTAAAACTGCGTTTAGGACAAGTTACGAACATTATGAGTATCTTGTGATGTCGTTCGGAGTTATGAATGCTCCAGCAATATTCATGGATTACATGAATAGTATTTTTCATCCTTATTTAGATCAGTTTGTTGTTGTTTTCATCGACGATATTCTAATCTATTCTCCCAGTAAAGAAAAACACGTTGAACATCTCAGTGTGGTTCTTCAAATTTTAAAGGAGAAACAACTTTACGCGAAACCTGAGAAGTGTGAATTTTGGTTAGACCAAGTTCAATTTTTAGGACACAATTTCGAGTGAAGGAATTCTTGTTGATCCGTCGAAAGTTGAGACTGCTTTGCAATGGGAAAAGCCTAAGACGGTGATGTAAATTCGTAGTTTTGTGGGTTTAGCGGGATACTATAGAAGATTCATTGAGGGATTTTCTAAAATAGTAGGACCTCTTACCCAATTAACTCGAAAGGAGCAAGCGTTTGTATGGATCAAGCCTCGTGGAAGAAAGTTTTCAAGAGTTAAAGCGAAGGTTGACTACTTCACCCGTGATCGATACTACCCGATCCCCATGAGCCTTTTGAGGTTTATTGTGATGCTTCACATCAGGGATTAGGGTGTGTATTGATGCAAAACCGGAAAGTCGTGGCATATGCTTCAAGGCAATTGAAGATTCATGAAAAGAATTATCCTACACATGATTTGGAGCTAGCAGCAGTGGTATTTGCTTTAAAAATCTGGAGACATTATTTGTATGGAGCAACTTTTAATGTTTTCAGTGACCATAAAAGTTTGAAATACCTGTTTGATCAAAAGGAGCTGAACATGAGACAGAGGCGTTGGTTGGAATTTCTAAAGGATTATGTTTTCCAACTATAGTATCATCCTGGAAAAGCAAATGTTGTAGCAGATGCTTTGAGTAGCAAAATCAATGCATATATCGACAATGATGGTTAAAGAGCAACAGTTGTTAGAACAATTCCGAGATATGCGATTGACGATTAAGATGTTTCCAGGAAAATTGTGTTTGGGTATGATTACTATTTCAAGTGGACTAATGGAACAAATTAAGGAGAAACAAGAAAGTGATCAGTACCTACAAAGAGAAAGAGAATTAGTGCCGCAGGGAGCTGTGTCGGAATTTAAAGAAGGAAATGATGGAATCTTAAGATTTGGTAAAAGGATTTGTGTACCAAATGATGTTGAAATGAGGAAGTTAATTCTTGAAGATGCTCATAGGAGTAAGTTGAGTTTACATCCCGGAGCTACTAAGATGTATCAGGATTTAAAGAAATTATATTGGTGGCATGGCATGAAGAAAGATGTAATGGAATTTGTAGCTGCGTGTTTAACTTGCAAAAAGGTTAAAGTGGAACATCAAAGACCAGCAGGAATGCTACAATCTTTAGACATTCCAGAATGGAAATGGGATGGTATTGCAATGGATTTTGTGTCAGGTTTGCCAAAGACTCGGAAAGGGTATGACTCCATATGGGTAATAGTCGATCGATTGACAAAGTCAGCTCACTTTTTACCAGTTAATGTGATATACTCATTGGAAAGATTTTCCGGTTGTACATCGATGAAATTGTTAGGTTACATGGAGTGCCTTTGAGTATTGTTTCAGATCGTGATCCGAGATTTACATCAAGATTTTGGCAAGGTCTGCAGAAGAGTCGTTGGGAACTAAACTTAGGTTGAGTTCTGCGTATCATCCTCAAACGGATGGACAATCGTAGAGGACTATTTAGTCTCTTGAAGATTTATTGAGAGCCTCGTGTGCTGGAAAATGCTTTGGAAGTCGGGATGAATATCTATCATTGATAGAATTCACTTACAATAACAGTTTTCACTCGAGCATAGGAATGGCACCCAATGAAGCGCTGTATGGTCGACCGTGCAGAATGCCTTTATGTTTGTACCAGGATGGTGCGAGTTTCATGGTTGGACCAGATATCGTGCAACAAACGACGGAAAAGGTGAAAATGATCCAAGAGAAAATGCGGACAACTCAGAGTCGACAGAAAAGTTATGCTGACAAGAGACGACGACCTCTTGAATTTGAGGAAGGTGAGCATGTGTTTTTGAGAGTCATGCCAACGACTGGGGTTGGTAGTCGCTAGGCTACTGTTGGAGGCTGAGCATCAAGACATTACATGGGATGTTTTTCGAACTACGTTCATGGACAAATATTTTCCAGAGAGCATAAGGATCGAGAAGGAACGACAATTTCTGGTGTTACAACAGAGAGAGTTATCTGTAGGGGAGTATGCGACGAAGTTTGAATCGCTGGCTAAATACTTCCGTTTCTTTCAAGCTCAACCGAATGAAAGCTGAAAGTGTGAACGATTTGAAGCGGGACTGCGATTTTAGATTAAAGAGTCCGTTTTACCTTTGCAACTTCGTAATTTTCAAGCTCTAGTGGAAATGAGTCGTAAGATTGAGCAGATGAGGAAGGGAAAAGATAATAAAGGGAGTGTTGGTGGATCTTCTCAATTCAAGAATCAGAATCAGAGTTGGAGAGGAAAATAGAATCAGAGGAAGCCTTATTTCCGTCCACAAGGGAATAATCAGAATCGACAACAAAACCGTTCGAATTTTACTGCTTCAAGGAGTGGAGGTCAAAGAAATCAGAACCAAGGTCAGATTAGGAGATGTTTTAATCAAGGAGATCTCAGTCACATGTCAAATGTTTGCCCTAGGAGGGAAGTAAAATGTTTTAATTGTAATCAACTGGGACATATGGCGAAGGACTGCAAGGTACCAAAGTGGGAGTCGATTGTCAATCACGTCGGAGCAAATAAACTGACAACCAGAGGGAGAGTTTATACGATGAGTGGGGACTGAAGCTTCAAATTCTCGACGATCTCGCATACAAGGTAAGTGTGACATAAACGGTAATATTTTTAACTGTACTATTTGATTCGGGTGCAACGCATTCTTTTATCTCGATGGATTGTGTGAAACCGTTGAAATTTCCCTGCTTCTTCCTTGTTGTGTGATCTTATTGTTTCAACTCCTACCGCTAAACCAAGTGGTAGTTACTTCTGTTTGCTTAAATTGTCCTATCATTTATTCAGGATAAGCATTTTCTTGTTAACCTGATCTGTTTGCCTTTAATACAGTTAGATGCAATTTTAGTCATGGATTGGTTGTCTTCTAATCATATTTTGATTGATTGTGCTCGTAAAACCCTAGTTTTTCCTACTGATGAGATTTCGGATTGTTACACGCTAATCAAGTAAAAGCTTATTTAAAAGAGGGAGAACAAGGATACATGCTATTATTTTCCTTAGACGTTAAGAGTGAGTTAGACTTGCAGTGTATACCAGTTGTCAATGAGTTTCTGGAAGTTTTTCCTGAAGATGTACCTGGATTACCACCTGTTCGGGAGATTGAGTTCGCGATTGATCTGGTTCCAGGCACTGGACCAATATCCATAGCACCATATCGAATGTCGCCATCAGAACTTGAGGAATTAAAAGGACAATTAGTGGAACTGATGCGGAAGGAATTCATTAGACCTAGTGTATCGCCTTGGGGAGCTCCAGTTTATTAGTGAAGAAGAAAGACGGAACTTCTCGGTTATGCGTAGATTTTCGTCAGTTGAATAAGGTGACGATTAATAATAAGTATCCACTTCCAAGGATAGACAACTTAATGGATCAGTTACGTGAAGCATCTGTTTTCTCAAAGATAGACTTACGTTCGGGTTATCATCAGATTCATGTGAAGGCGGAGGACGTTCTTAAAATTGCGTTTAGGACACGTTACGGACATTATGAGTATCTTGTGATGCCGTTCGGAGTTACGAATGCTCCAACAATATTCATGGATTACATGAATATGATTTTTCGTCCTTATTTAGATCAGTTTGTTGTTGTTTTCATCGACGATATTCTAATCTATTCTCCCAGTAAAGAAAAACACGTTGAACATCTCAGTGTGGTTCTTCAAATTTTAAAGGAGAAACAACTTTACGCGAAACCTGAGAAGTGTGAATTTTGGTTAGACCAAGTTCAATTTTTAGGACACATAGTTTCGAGTGAAGGAATTGTTGTTGATCCGTCGAAAGTTGAGACTGTTTTGCAATGGGAAAGGCCTAAGACGGTGACAGAAATTCGTAGTTTTGTGGGTTTAGCGGGATACTATAGAAGATTCATTGAGGGATTTTCTAAAATAGCAGGACCTCTTACCCAATTAACTCGAAAGGAGCAAGCGTTTGTATGGACTGACGCCTGTGAAGAAAGTTTTCAAGAGTTAAAGCGAAGGTTGACTACTTCACCGGTATCGATACTACCCGATCCCCATGAGCCTTTTGAGGTTTATTGTGATGCTTCACATCAGGGATTAGGGTGTGTATTGATGCAAAACCGGAAAGTCGTGGCATATGCTTCGAGGCAATTGAAGATTCATGAAAAGAATTATCCTACACATGATTTGGAGCTAGCAGCAGTGGTATTTGCTTTAAAAATCTGGAGACATTATTTGTATGGAGCAACTTTTAATGTTTTCAGTGACCATAAAAGTTTGAAATACCTGTTTGATCAAAAGGAGCTGAACATGAGACAGAGGCGTTGGTTGGAATTTCTAAAGGATTACGATTTCCAACTATAGTATCATCCTGGAAAAGCAAATGTTATAGCAGATGCTTTGAGTAGGAAATCAATGCATATATCGGCAATGATGGTTAAAGAGCAACAGTTGTTAGACCAATTCCGAGATATGCGATTGACTATTAAGATGTTTCCAGGAAAATTGTGTTTGGGTATGATTACTATTTCAAGTGGACTAATGGAACAAATTAAGGAGAAGCAAGAAAGTGATCGCACCTCACAAAGAGAAAGAGAATTAGTGCAGCAGGGAGCTGTGTCGGAATTTAAAGAAGGAAATGATGGAATCTTAAGATTTGGTAAAAGGATTTGTGTACCAAATGATGTTGAAATGAGGAAGTTAATTCTTGAAGAAGCTCATTGGAGTAAGTTGAGTTTACATCCTGGAGCTACTAAGATGTATCAGGATTTAAAGAAATTATATTGGTGGCATGGCATAAAGAAAGATGTAATGGAATTTGTAGCTGCGTGTTTAACTTACAAAAAGGTTAAAGTGGAACATCAAAGACCAGCAGGAATGCTACAATCTTTAGACATTCCAGAATGGAAATGGGATGGTATTGCGATGGATTTTGTGTCAGGTTTGCCAAAGACTCGGAAAGGGTATGACTCCATATGGGTAATAGTCGATCGATTGACAAAGTCAGCTCACTTTTTACCAGTTAATGTGATATACTCATTGGAAAGATTATCCCAGTTGTACATCGATGAAATTGTTAGGTTACATAGAGTGCCTTTGAGTATTGTTTCAGATCGTGATACGAGATTTACATCAAGATTTTGGCAAGGTCTGCAAGAGTCGTTGGGTACGAAACTTAGGTTGAGTTCCGCGTATCATCCTCAAACGGATGGACAATCAGAGAGGACTATTTAGTCTCTTGAAGATTTATTGAGAACCTGTGTGCTGGAAAATGCTGGAAGCTGGGATGAATATCTATCATTGATAGAATTCACTTACAATAACAGTTTTCACTCGAGCATAGGAATGGCACCCTATGAAGCGCTGTATGGTCGACCGTGCAGAACGCCTTTATGTTTGTACCAGGATGGTACGAGTTTCATGGTTGGACCAGATATCGTGCAACAAGCGACGGAAAAGGTGAAAATGATCCAAGAGAAAATGCGGACAACTCAGAGTCGACAGAAAAGTTATGCTGACAAGAGACGACGACCTCTTGAATTTGAGGAAGGTGAGCATGTGTTTTTGAGAGTCACGCCAACGACTGGGGTTGGTAGGGTAATTAAATCCAGGAAACTCACTCCTAAATTCATTGGACCTTACCAAATTCTTCATCGGGTAGGTCCAGTAGCTTATAAAATTTCTTTACCACCGTTTCTATCCAATCTTCATGATGTCTTTCATGTTTCACAATTGAGGAAGTATATTCCTGATCCATCTCACGTAATTGAACCTGATCTAGTACAACTAAAAGAAAACTTGTCTTATGAGACTTTACCTGTGCGAGTCGCGGATAAGATGACTAAGCAGCTCAGAGGTAAACAAATCTCGTTGGTCAAATTTATTTGGGATGACGTGACTGGAGAAGCAACGTGGGAAGTAGAAGACAAAATGAAGTTACAGTATCCTGATTTATTTACAGGTACGTAATTTCGAGGACGAAATTTTGTTTAGTGGGGTAGTAATGTAACACCCTGTATTCACTGTTTTAAATAACAGTAATACATATAAATATGTTTATAAATTTATTTGAGTTTTAGAAAATTATTTTAAATAAACGGAGTTTACCACTGAATCCTACTTGACCGTAGGAAGCTACGATTAAAATTTAGGTTGGAATGTCAGGCGAAACCCAGCCCGCGAATTCCATTGACAATATAATAATACTGCTCAATAGACGTAATTTTAATTCGTGAACGAACGAATTAAGTTTAGTATTTTATTTTCTATAATTCTGTATCTTTAGAATTTTTTTCAGAAAAAATAAAAGAATTTACGTATTACGGGCGGAACGTGTAATCGGGTAGACAACGGAAGGGATTTTAGAGTTTCTAAGAGCCGATAGAGGGTTTAACTTATAATTTTGAGATGATTCAAGGGGAAGAATCATATTTTTAAGTCTAGAAGGTTTTTCAGGGTTAAATAGAAAATTTATGAATTTTACGTTTAAGCCCCTGAACTTTTTGTTAATTACCCTTTTGTCCCTAAATTAGTTTCTAAGTTTTTTCCAAGTGGATTGGGCTAGAATCCTTTTTCCCAATCTCAAATGGTCGTGTCTTAGAGGCCCAAAATTTTCTAGTTCGTGGATTGGTTCCATAAAGCCTATTTGAAACTATACAAGTTCCTATCTTAAGCTTAATGCTTAAATTTTCAAGTGGGCCCCACAAAATGAACCCAAGCCCAAACTAACCCAGCCCATGCGCAAGCCCATGAGGATTGATGGCTGCCTCATTTTTTGTTGGATGAATCAAGATTTTTCTAGAGTGTTCCACAATTTTCTACATCATTCTTGATTATTCTACATCATTCTTGATTCTTCTCAAACCTTCATGAATTATCCTAAAATATCTTTGACACATAAATTCAGCCAACAAAGTCAAGATAAGCTTGTATTAAATGTGGCAAAATCATCATCATGACACTTTATTGACAATTTGCCAACTAGTCCTTCAACTTTTGGAATCTTTGCAAATTGGTCCTTAGAACTTAATTGCATTTGAATCCTTTAGAAAGACAACTCATCATCATCTAGATCCTTCCCAAGATGGCGCCACTATCTCTATAAATACCATACTCTCACTTTTCACTTAGTTTCTTTTGCCATTTGTTTCCAAAACCCTAAAGTTCATAAGTCTCTTAGTGCTAAGTTTGTGAAACAAGTTCTTGGATTTCCTTTGTCATTGATATTCAAGAGGTAAATTCAAATATTCATTCTTAATAATGCCTATGTTCTTTAGCAAGTTTCTTGATTCAAGGCTTATATCATAGTTGTTCATCACTTTAAAGTTTCTAACCCTAGAACTTTGAAAAGTCATAATAAATTCTAGAAAAATCTAATGATGCTGAAACTACTTTCTATCTTCTTGATATCATTCATATTATCTAAATTCAAGAGCATGATGTAATCAAAAATTTCTTTCCTAAAAATCTAGCCTTGGCCGAATCTAGCAAATTAGGGTTGGTAGAGTTTTGTTCATGTGTAGTCATGTATGATCATGTATTCGTTATGGCATGTATGTCTACATACTCTAATCCATGTTAGTTTCTTAAAATGAATATTTTACTCAAAAATCTCTATGTTTGCCGAAACCCTAGGTGGGTTAGATTTGTTGAGTTTTGTTCAAAATTTTCCTTAATGATCTTGTTAATCAAGCTATTAGTATGTATGCTTAATAAATCCAAGTTGGTTTATTAAACTAAGAACCCTAGCCCTATGAATCTATTGAGTCCGAATCCATGTATAAAAGAGTTAGGAAGTTTTGAGTTTGAAACTTAGTTATTTAGTCACTAATCTATGATTTAGGTTAATCAAGGATCATTAATCCATGACTTAATCATGATTAGAAGTTTTAGTCATTCAAAAACCCTAGAGGTCGTGACTATGTATTAGGGTTTAGAATGTTTTAGTTTCTTGATTTGTAACTATTTGGTTGTAATGGTTAAAGGTTAGTTGAGTACGACGTTTACGAGGTAACCGAAATTCCGAAGGAATCTGTAAGTTCATCAAGAAGTCTTCAAGAGGTAAGAGGGGAACACCAGAGGATTTATTCAATGGCTATATGCTATCCCGTGGTTGTTTGTAATTATTTGTTTGTTAGTAGTTATTCATTTATGTTGTTTATTGTTGTGTTATTTGTGTCTGTGTGGTTTTAATTTTGTTAAATTGTTTATTGTTGGACGAATCTGGGCAAGTATACCCAGTCGTGCAAGTAATACGGTGGTAAGACCGGTTATCGTATCCACGGGGATTGGATGTCAAGTACCAATTCACAAACTCAGCAACTATCTAGACTAAACAGAGACTTCAAAACAAGCAAAAGAAAAGAAATAAAATCTTTTTGTCTTTTTGGGGACTTTTAACAAACACTTGGGGTGCAGAAAGGATATGTTGGGACTAGACTTCACTAAACATCTGTCTCATGCACTATCAGGACTAGATACCTCCCATTCATGCTTCAGATATTAAAATCAATCCACTAAATTACTCAAACCCCGATTCCTCGGATGGCAAGAGCCTAAATCCACTAATAGACCCTAATTCCTTAGGTGGCCTAGATTAATGAATTTGCATTAAGATTAGGGATCATGTGATTACTAATAAACCTAGTTCCATTCCTAGATACAAGGCTTACTAGGTGATTAAATTCAGTTCCGGTTATGATACGAACGTTCCCATTGCATACCAAAACACAAATCAAGTCATGGGGGTGCTAGCCACAACAAGCATTAACCACAGAAAATTAATCACTAATATGAAGGCATGAACACAGATTAATCAGTCAAGATAAATACATAATAATAAGTTTGATTACATCTAATCCCAACAAACGGGATTTAACTATTCATAACTACAGAGAAAGCCAAACCAGAAAAGCAGTAGAGAAAGGAGGAAAGGGAGAACTCCATTGAAGCTTCCCACTATCGTCACAGCAACCCCCTAACTCAGCTCCCTTCTAGGGTTGGCACCCTACTCCAGCCGCAGCTCCAAGTGCCTCCTCTCCAAGAGCTCTTTTTTTCTCAGAGAGAATAATATATCTTGAATGGCGCTGCCTTATGGCCTCCTCCTCATAACTGACGCTGCTCCTTCATTTAATGCCCCATCAATTCTGATATTTCTTTGAATTTGCTTTTAATCACCATGGGCCAGTCTCTGAAGCTGAATTGCAAAAGACCAAATCTTCTTGAAATTGATTTCCAATCTTTCCTTTTAATGCAATCTTTTTATCTTCATCCAAATTGATTTGATTTCCAAATAAACATCATGTGGGTCCAAGCAGTTTTTGAGTCATGCGCTCCAAGCCTCAAGTTGGCAAAGTCCACTTTATTTCCTTGATTCACGTTGGCCCCTTCTTGTAGCTTATTACTCTATCTTTTATTTTTCAATTCCATCCTTGTCCGTTACTTTTCATTACTGCCTTATCTTTATTTTTATTCACATAACTGTCCCATTTCAATCTTCCAACATTAATAACGCAGCTGTTAAACTTTTCCATTCAATACTCTTTATTTTTTTCTCATCCAAAGCAACCTTGACTTTCACGTTGAACCTCTCTCAAATGCCACTTGAGATTCCAATTCATAATTCACTCTTGATTTTGAATGTCCCTTCCTGATGCTATCCTTTCTTCATTTTTAAAGCTCCAACTTAATCCAGGCTCCATCATGGCTCATTTTGGGCATTTTATCTTTAATTTCTTCAAAACAACACCACAACACCGCCTTACCCGCTCCAAGATAAAAACTAATAAAAATAAAACTAAATATGCCTAAACTAAATGAAAATGCATACAAAAGTGTACATAAAACATGATGTAAAATCACACTATCAAATCACCCCAAGCTTATTCAATTGCTTGTCGTCAAGCAATCACTAAGGCCAGAGAGAAGAAAACATACAAAGCATGGATAGTGAACCAAGTACCCGAGTAAATGATCCAAGTAATAGGCAATTCAAACAATTCAGTAAGAGACAATCAATTCAAGTCCAATTAGAGGCTTAGGTTCCTTAGACTCATGTTCTCACTGATTGGGGCACTCTTTCTCACCTGAAGCTCACCCCAAGCTTGTTCTTTTGCTTGGCTCTCTTTCTAACCTCACTCAAGTGTTTAGGGGTATATGACATTTCGCTCAATTTTCCTCAAGGAATGAATCCTGCCATAGGCTTGACTATCAACCAAATCTCTACTTTATTAATGAAAACAATTTAGAATCAAGAGGTCTTTCACTTGGTTGTAACGGGGCCATGGGATTAATCGTTAGGTGGGGATAACAAGAAAATGATATTTCAAAAGGCTATACAAAACATCAAACATTGCAAAACATGACCTTCTAAAATACCTTTTGGGTTTCAATTCACTTTCCACCTTTCTTTTCTTTCTTTTTCTTTTTAGTTCTCATTTCTTTTTCTTTTTTTTCATCCCTTTCTCTATTTATTTTTATTTTATTCTTTTTCTTTTTCTTTTATTTGAAGAAGGGGAGATTTTTTCAAATCAAGAGAATTATTTTTTTTTCTGATTCTTTTCCCAAACTTTCAACTACCTTTTTCACCCTTTTGTAATACTTTAGAAGGTCCCTTATCACGCATCATTTATCCACATATTTCAGGGTACCAAGAAAATCATTCTTTTTTCAGGCTCAAAATTGGGCAACTAAGGGGTAGCATTTCATCATTCAAAGCTCAGAAGGCCAGAAAAATACCTATTGCCTCAATCATTTTCAAAAAATGTTCTCAAAAATTTTGTAAGCTTGAAAATGGTTTTAAGTCAAGTTCTAGAGAAAACAAACCAAGAGGAATAACACTCTAACACAAAGAATGGGGTAAAATTTTGTGAGTACCCCTTTATGGATCAAAATCTCACATTTTAGTTCAGAATCAATGAAAAACACAAATCTATAGAACCATATGCTAATTATCAACTATCCAAGATCATCTCAAACATTTTCATTTGCAGCCATATCACAAGAATAAAAAAATTGGGTTCAACAATTCACTATCACAAATTATTGGCAATTAGTTCTCACAATTGGATGCAAAATCTTAGCAAGGGCAATCTAATTGTGTGATCATGCAAAGCTATCATGCAAAACTATATGAATACAACATGCAAAATGCAACCCCAAGCTTATTCAATTGCTTGTCCTCAAGCAATCACTAAGGCCAGTAGAAGAAAACATACAAAGCATGGATAGTGAACCAAGTACCCGAGTAAATGATCCAAGTAATAGGCAATTCAAACAATTCAGTAAGAGACAATCAATTCAAGTCCAATTAGAGGCTTAGGTTCCTTAGACTCATGTTCTCACTGATTTGGGCACTCTTTCTCACCTGAAGCTCACCCCAAGCTTGTTCTTTTGCTTGGCTCTCTTTCTAACCTCACTCAAGTGTTTAGGGGTATATGACATTTCGCTCAATTTTCCTCAAGGAATGAATCCTGCCATAGGCTTGACTATCAACCAAATATCTACTTTATTAATGAAAACAATTTAGAATCAAGAGGTCTTTCACTTGGTTGTAACGGGGCCATGGGATTAATCGTTAGGTGGGGATAACAAGAAAATGATATTTCAAAAGGCTATACAAAACATCAAACATTGCAAAACATGACCTTCTAAAATACCTTTTGGGTTTCAATTCACTTTCCACCTTTCTTTTCTTTCTTTTTCTTTTTAGTTCTCATTTCTTTTTTTTTT
>JAUPTC010001603.1:0-22815 GCA_030762895.1 Sophora flavescens
AGCATGGAAAGCTTGTGACATGTTGTTCAAAGAGTTGGCTCCAAGATTCTTGTCACAAGCATGCCATAGGGATATCCACCCTTGCACTTCCCTTTAATAGTTTTGACGTGTGTCCAAAAATTAAATCTATGATATCTATTTTGATTCTTTGGACTAAGTGGTAGATACCAAATTTTCTATCTTACTCACAGTCCAGAACGATTTTAGGTATCACACAATTAATTAGAAGAACATGAAGAAATCTTGCCTTTGGAGTTAGGAACTTTGAATCAAAGTCCTTTGTCTTGGGAACTCCATACAGTACAAGGTTCACCTGCCTCGCCACCTTGATTTTCCACCCGCAGCTTTGTCGTAGCTCAAGCTCCTTCTTTATGGCACTTAGTCATGAAAGGGGTGGTGACTCATGGGTGATGAAGACAGGTCTTCATCAACATCACCAGAGATCACAAAGGCTGTGTGTTGTCCTGGTGACTTTAGAGTTTTTCCAGAAGTCCCCAACCAAGGGAGGATAGACATCTTCCATAACGGAAGAATGGTTGCCACCAGCATGCACGATTTACGGCTCGACATCTAATCTTTGTTCTTCAACTTAGATAAGTTAGGGATCCTTCCAGTGCACTTTCTTTAGTTCCGTTAAAGAAAGTCCGGATCTTTCATCAACATCTTTAAGAAAACTTTTGGGTGCCATTGTTTCGAGGAGAAGATTTTTTAGGATTTGGAAAGGAAGGGTTTTGAGGGAGATGAAGACGAAGAGAGTTCTAGAGAGATTGTGAGCAAGAGACTTTGAGTGGGTAGTTTTGAAACGACACGAATTCATTTGTTAAAACACTTGAGTGTTTTTTTGCGTTGGGAATGAGGAGAGAGATTATTTCTATAAACAACAATAAATTTTGAAAAGACAGTTGTAAATCAAATGAAACGTTTTTCAGAAAAGGAGGGAAAAAATGCAATGTACACGTGTCTCAGTCAGGGTTTAGAACTGAGTGCTTTTAGCCACATCTTCAGACGCTTACCTTAAAATAGACGAGTCAAACAAATATAAAACTTAGACAAGTAAAATTTTCCGACATATCGCTAAGCTCTCATTCAGACACATTATGTATATTAAGATTCCTTCTGATAAAATCAAATCTATCTTCACTTAAGGGTTTTGTAAAGATATCTGCCCACTGATATTCAGTGGTTACAAACTTAATTTCCAAAACACCCTTTTGAACATAATCTCTAATAAAATGATGCTTAATTTCTATATGTTTTGCTCTAGAATGTCAGATGGGATTCTTAGACATATTAATAGCACTATTATTATCATACCAAACATGTATATATGCTCAAACATTGAATAATCTACAAGCATTGTGAACAACAACTAGCTACATATATATACTCACTTCTGCATTGATGAGCAATGGTACTTTGCCTTTTTGCTTGACCAGAGATCACATTTGCTCCAATGAAGTGATATCCTCCATCGGGTGCTTTTCTATCGATTCTATCTCCAAAGAAATCAGCATCACAAAATCCAGCCTAACCTAAAATCTTCAGCTTTCTTATATAATAGACCAAGGTTAGTGGTTTCAATCAAATATCTAAAAATTCTTTTAAGACTTTTTTATGGTGAGATTCTTTAGGGTCTAATTGAAATCTAGCACAAAGACAAACACCGAATTGAATATCGAGTTTGCTAGTAGTTAAGTATAGAAGAGATCTTATCATACCTCGGTAGACAGTTTGGTCTACCTTTTACCTTCCTCATCCTTGTTTAGAACATTTGATGGATGCATAGGAGTACTCATAGGCTTTTAATTTTCCATTTTGTACTTTTTCAAGTTCCTTGGTGTACTTCCTGCTCATGAATATATATTCCATCACTTGTCCTGCTTTATTTGAAGACCAAGGAAGAACTTCACTCACCCATCATGCTCATTTCAAATTCATTCTGCATGAACTCAGAGAACTCTTTGCAGAGATGTTCATTAGTAGTACCAAATATAATATCATCAACATAAATCTGTACTACTATGAAGTCTTTCTTTGAGCATTTCTTGAAAAGTATAGTGTCTACTTTTCCTCTAATGAAATTATTTTCCATTAGATATATGCTTAGCCAATCATACCAAGCTCTTGGAGCTTGTTTGAGTCCATATAAAGCTTTCTTAAGCTTATGGACATAGTGAGGATTTTCAGAGTCCTCAAAACCAGGAGGTTGCTTCACATACACTTCTTCCTCAATTATTCCATTTAGGAATGTACTTTTAACATCCATTTGATAAAGAGTTATATCATGTTGAGCAGCATATGACATGAGAATTCTAATTGCTTCTAATCTAGCTACAGGTGCAAAAGTTTCAGTAAAATCAATACCTAGTGGATTATAACCTTGAGCAACTAATCTTGCTTTGTTTCTTACCACTTTTCCATCTTCATCTAGTTTGTTTCTAAATACCCATCTGGTTCCAATAACAAATTTCTCTTTGGGTTTAGAAACTAGAGTCCAGACATCATTTCTCTTGAACTGATTTTGTTCTTCTTGCATGGCTAGAATCCAGCTTTCATCTTGCAAGGCTTCTTCAATCTTTTTGGGTTCCAAATCGATATGAAGGCCATGTTGTTGTTTTCATTGAAAGCATATCTGGTTCTAACTCCTTGAGATGAACTTCCAACAATAAGATCTTCTGGATGATAAGTCTTGAATTTCCAATCTTTCTTTAAATTCCGAGTTTCTGACGTATCAACACTTGTCCAATTTCGTACACTTCTACTTTTGGCTTGTCAAGATTCTTCCACCGCAGGATTAAGTTCAATACCTGCAACATCCCTCTTCTAGATCCGATAGTTCCCTACCAATCTTCAAACCATCATTAAACTTTAGATGAATTGATTCTTCTACAACAGAAGTTCTAGAATTAAAGATTCTAAAAGCTTTAGACATTTCAGAATATCCAATAAATATGCCTTTATCTACTTTTGAGTCAAATTTGCCAAGATGATCTTTTGTATTAAGAATATAACATTCACATCCAAATGCATGAAAATATGATATGTTGGGTTTTCTTCCTTTCCATAATTCATAAGGAGTCTTATTTAAGATAGGTCTAATCAGATGACGTTTTGCACATAACAAGCAAAGTTAATGGCTTCTGCCCGCAGTACTTAGGAAGATTATTTTCATTTACCGTTGTTCTTCCCATCTCCTCGAAGAGATCTGTTTCTTCTCTCAACCACTCCATTTTTGCTGTGGAGTTCTAGGTGCAGAGAAATTGTGAGAAATATCATTTTCCTCACATAACAGTTTGAACTGATCATTCTCAAATTCTCCTCCATGATCACTTCTAGTAGAAGAGATACGGAAACCTTGCTCATTCTATAATCTCTTACTGAATACTGTAAAGACCTTATAAGACTCATCCTCGTGGGTTAAGAATATTACCCATGTAAATCTAGAATAATCATCAACTATGACAAAACCATATTTCTTTCCACCTTGGCTAGCTACACTGACAGGTCCAAACAGATCCATGTTTAAAAGTTTCAAAGGTCAAGATGAAGTGACTTCTTTCTTATATTTGAAACTTGATTTTACTTGTTTACCTCTCTGACACGCATCACACAGAATATCTTTCTTAAAGGAAATATCAGGCAATCTTATGCTTTTTCAATTTAGAAATTTGTTTCATACTAACATGTCCTAGATTTTTATGCCATAGCCATTTTTCATCCTCTTTAGACATAAAGCATGCTACACTTTGATCTGAAAGTTCAGGCAGGTCAATCTCATACAGATTGTTTTACCTTTTAGCAGAAAATAGGGTATTTCCACTATTGTCATTGACTATACATGCATCCTTAGAAAAAGATACAGAAAATCCACTATCACACAATTGACTTATGCTAAGCAGATTATGTTTCAGCCCTTTCACATATAAAACATCACAAATAATAGGCAAGGGATGTTTACCACCAATTTTACCTACACCAACAACTTTTCCTTTCTGATTGCCACCAAAAATCACATATCCACCTTTCTTAGGTTGGAGGTCTAGGAACATAGACCTTTCTCCTGTCATGTGTCGCGAGCATCCACTGTCCAGGTACCATGACATGTGTTTTTTTTGTCCTGTTAAGTAGGTCTGCAATAGAAATGATCATGGACTTAGGTACCCATACTTTCTTGGGTCCTTTTCTGTTAGTATAAGGAGTCTGTGAAGACTTCTTTCTTTTTTTTGTGGATACACTTAGACGTGATATGTCTAGCTTTTCCACAGTATGTGTGTTGAGTCACCGGCAAGTGTACCGGGTCGTCGCAAGTAATAAAATAAACACAGTAAGTAATTACCGAGGTCGAACTCAGGGATTGGGCTACCAATTCGACTAATCCGCGGGAAATCAGATACGTTTGGTCAAGTGACAAAAGGTGGTTGAGAGAGAGAGATTATTATCGCAATTCAATAACAAATCAATTAAAGCTAAGGTTTTAAAATCAGAAATTAAAATATCCAAGGTCTCAAATCCACCTACCCAATCATGTATAGTACCCAAGTGATGATGAATTCCTCCCTAAGTTCAATTACAATGTCAACCGGGACCCCCAATTTCTCCTATATCCACTGTCGTGCTCAATAGGACGTATTCGACGATTGGATTAATTACTTACTAGGTCTCATAATCCTAATCTCGAATTCTATTAATTCTTGTTCCCTTTAAGGTTGCACTAATCTCCTAAATCCATTGTCGTGCTCATTATTCAATTAGTGTTTCCAATCCAAGTTCTAAAACGCGAATCGCCGATCGGCCTCAACACGTTTAACTAGTCAATCACGCAATACATATGATCAACGCATTCAAATCAGAATTGGAAAACATTCATTGAGAGAAGGAGAGAAAAACATACATCACATGAACACTATACCGTCATGGGCGGCTTCATTGATCCCTGACGAGGGGATTAGTTCCTCATGCCCGTGACGACGCACAACGACATAATCTCCATAATAAAATAAGAAAAGAAAAGAGAAGGGAGACGCAGCTCAAAAAACAAGGATTCGGACAAAATCTGATCTAAAACAAGTGGAAAAACCAACTCCCCTCAATCTGATCTGAAACAGCCTATAAATAAGGATTCTGGTTCTCGGCCGCTCGCGGGGCGAACAACATTTCACGAGGCGAATAATTAGTTTTGGCGCGCTTTCAATTTGGATTTTCGCGAGGCGAAAGTTAATTCTGGGCAAGTCTTCCAACTTCAAACCGTCGCCACAGCCGTGACCTTCATTACGGCTAGTGGCGTGATGGCCTCTCCCTTCCAGGGTCTTCAAACTCTCGCGTGGCGAGCTTGTTTTCGGGGCGAGACTTCAATTCTAGGCTGTGACCTTCATCACGGCTAGGCCGTGATGGTCTCTGACTTCCAGGTCTTCATGATTCGCGAGGCGAACAGACATCGCTCGCGGGCGATCCGAGAGTGATGGCTGTTGCTGCTGATTCCGATGTTCGGGCTCGCGAGGCGAGCATCCACTGCGAGGCGAGTATCTCCCGTATGCTTTTTCCACTTCTTCTTGACTTTCCTTGACTCTCGAGCTTCACTTATTGACCTGAAACAACAAAAGAAAACAAAAGCGTAATTCTATTCAAAATAGACTAAAAACTACTAAAAATTCCTAGAACGAGTCAAAGTTCTAACTTAAGAACAAACAAGGCTAAATTTGGGCAAAACGAGATTGAACTCGAATAATTTGCACAAAAACCACAGTCCATCTAGTTATAAAACTAGATAAGCCAAGGCTTATCAAAACACCCTCAAACTTAAACCTTGCTTGTCCCCAAGCAAGCTAAAACTCAAAAACGACTCAAGACTTGGCAAGCTTAAGGGAATCAATCGATTTCGTACAAATTTCATGCACTCAAAACAGTTTTTCTCCAATGATTTCCCCCCTACATTAACGTAATCCCCACATTCATTTACTTTAAACATTTGAGAACTTCATCATTCAAGCAATCATTAATCTAAGTTGAGGATCAGAGTCACACACAGAAGGAAGATCACCAATTTCAAACTATTGCCTTCCTCACAAGGGTATGTAAAATTTCACTCATTCGCTCAATTTTGTCTAGGCTTTTAACTTTTCACTCAATTTTCACATATCAAGAGCACTTTCCATGAATTTGATTTTCATCTCAAAAATAGTTCCCACGAAAATATGCATGCAACATCAGAAGGTCTTATCAAGGTTGTAATGGGGCCTGGCTGAGGGTAGGATATTCAAGGATAATAGGCTTAAGTCCCTAGGAACTAAGAGAGCATGAGCATTAAACACATTTTCCACTCAAATTCCTTTTTCTATTTTTCTTTTTGCCTCGGGTGACTACAACCTTTTCCTTGCTATTTTTTTTTTCTGTTTTGCCCCTTTTCTTTTGGCAGTTTTTTTTTAAATCAACCTTTATTTTTCTTTTTCTCACCCCCAATATGACACATCACCTTGTAGCCACCCCAAACTTAGTTCCTCACAACCCTTCTCTTGCTACGCTTCCATGCTCTCCTAATCCTAAGATTGGGTTAACATGGTTTTTCAGATTTTTGGCTTGTAATATAGGGTCATCAAGAAGCAATAGGCTAATTAGGCTCAATGTGGCTAACTAGGGAACATGCATTAGGGATGGTTCTTTTTAGGCCAAGTAGTTATTCAAAGAAAATTGCCTAAATCATTTGATGCAACACATAAACATGCAAACCATAAAGAGATTCAAGCAAATTCGGGAAAGTGCAACTTAACAGTGATTCACACATTCAAAAACAGAGTTGGAGGCTCAAATCCTCACCTGGACATTTTGAAAATTGTTTGACCGAGATACGATTCCTAGTGTGTGCACCCCCTCACCCCAAACTTATCATAAATCAAGTAATCACAACAAAATTCTCAAAGTTCAGTTTTCAATTTTTAAGTGGGGATAAACTTTTCTATTATCAGAACCTAGGGGGAAATCATCAATGGTCAATATAATTCATGCAATCAATCTATGCTCAATTTAATCAAAATCCAACAAGCTTGCCGACACACTATTCATACACAAACTCTTGATCTTCCCAAATTATTCAAGAGTGACAAACAAAAACAAAACAAAAAGCAAAAACAAAAACAAAACAAAAGTGAGGAAAGGAGAGGGTGCTCCCTGATCGAGTTTCCATGGTTGCCTCCTCATCCAATTGGTCCCACGGGCTCCTTTTTGTTGCATAGCATCCTAGAAGAACTCCTGCAATTTAAAACCTTAAGTGCAGATTCGCGAGGTGAGAGATCACTCGCGAGCCGAATCTGGAAAATTGTTAATCACACTTTCCAGAATAGCGAGGCGAGTAGTATCTCGCGAGGCGAATCTGGAATTCCAACAGATGCTGATGCCCAGAATCGCGAGGCGACAGTATACCTCGCGGCGCGAGACAAAAGTGAGCAAGCCTCCGAGATTCAGGGCTTTGCCTCGCAGCAACATCGTGGATTCGCGTGGCGAATCAAGCTTTTTTTTTTTTTTATAAATGAAAATGATAGAACTAAAAATAAAGGATACCTAGCTTGGGTTGCCTCCCAATAGCGCTTGTTTAACGTCCCGAGCTTGACTTATTAAGAAGCATCCACCTGGATCCCATAGCCTGTGGTATAAGGGCCAAGAGACGCTCATCATATCAAATCCTCCACTCGGATCCCATGGTTTGTGAAGTGGCCCTCGCAGGAGCAATACGACTCTATTCATGATTCCACCTAGCCTGAGTGTGAAAACTTCTTTGACCTCTGTAATTATGAACTCACTTCCTCTCGGGTCAAATGGTGTTTTCTCGAGGAAGTGTGCCAGACGAGTGGGAGGGTCTAACTTACCAATGTTCACACATGCATGCAAGCCAACATATTTATCCAATGCAAAGAAAATCAGATTGCTCGGCAAGCATGGTGGAGTCCTCTTCCACCTTATTTGCATTTTGTTCTCTACTCCCTTGCTCTGGTGCCTTGTTACTTGTCAATTCCTCTTCCTCAGGTTGCTCTTCCTCAACATGTGGTTGTTCCGGGGCCATGTCACTTATCAACTCCTCTTGATCCTCAGGTTGCTCTTCCTCAACATGTGGTAGTTCTTCCTCAACTTCCTGAGAACTAGTTGCATCCCAGTCAGATTCCCACACCCTATCGCTTCTAGTTGTTATGGCTTCGCATTGGTCCTTAGGGTTGTTCTTGGTATCACCTGGGAAAGTGCCTGTGAGACGCTCATTTTGTTGTTCTACGAGCAGACCCAACTTCTCTACTGCCGCATTCGCCTTCTCAAATGATGTGGCCATCTTATCAATTACCGCATTTGTTCTCTCAAGAGCCAACTCCCAAGGTTGTTGTTGTTGGGCCATCTTATCAATTGCCGCAATTGTCCTCTCAAGAGCCAACTCCCAAGGTCGTCTTCCACCATCCTGTTGAGGTTGTTGTTGCCAAGCTAGACCATCGCCATCATTACTCCAAGCGAAACCCGGATGGTCTCCCCTCATATAACCCCACATCGATCCTCGACTCGATAGTTGTCCTGGGGCACGCTGTTATAGAAATTATGGCATGAGTCCACATATTCTTGAGAGTAGTAGAAAGGACAGCTCCAAGTGACATGGTCTCCATTACAATATTCGCAACCCGGAAGAATTCCCTCGTGTACCTCGCATACAAAACAAGGCAAGACCAAGTGGAATCAAAGAAGTAGAGAGAGATAATAGTAAAAAATAAAATAAAATCAAAATCAAAATAACTTAACCAAATAATCAAACTTCCCTAAAATTAGGAAAATTGGTTGTGCCAATCCCCGACAACGGCGCCAAAAACTTGTTGAGTCACCGGCAAGTGTACCGGGTCGTCGCAAGTAATAAAATAAACACGGTAAGTAATTATCGAGGTCGAACTCAGGGATTGGGCTACCAATTCGACTAATCCGCGGGAAATCAGATACGTTTGGTCAAGTGACAGAAGGTGGTTGAGAGAGAGAGATTATTATCGCAATTCAATAACAAATCAATTAAAGCTAAGGTTTTAAAATCAGAAATTAAAATATCCAAGGTCTCAAATCCACCTACCCAATCATGTATAGTACCCAAGTGATGATGAATTCCTCCCTAAGTTCAATTACAATGTCAACCGGGACCCCCAATTTCTCCTATATCCACTGTCGTGCTCAATAGGACGTATTCGACGATTGGATTAATTACTTACTAGGTCTCATAATCCTAATCTCGAATTCTATTAATTCTTGTTCCCTTTAAGGTTGCACTAATCTCCTAAATCCACTGTCGTGCTCATTATTCAATTAGTGTTTCCAATCCAAGTTCTAAAACGCGAATCGCCGATCGGCCTCAACACGTTTAACTAGTCAATCACGCAATACATATGATCAACGCATTCAAATCAGAATTGGAAAACATTCATTGAGAGAAGGAGAGAAAAACATACATCACATGAACACTATACCGTCATGGGCGGCTTCATTGATCCCTCGGACGAGGGGATTAGTTCCTCATGCCCGTGACGACGCACAACGACATAATCTCCATAATAAAATAAGAAAAGAAAAGAGAAGGGAGACGCAGCTCCGAAAACAAGGATTCGCACAAAATCGATCTAAAACAAGTGGAAAAACCAACTCCCTCAATCTGATCCGCGACCTATAAATAAGGATTCTGGTTCTCGGCCTCTCGCGGGGCGAACAACATTTCGCGAGGCGAATAATTAGTTTTGGCGTGCTTTCAATTTGGATTTTCGCGAGGCGAAAGTTAATTCGCAGGGCGAGTCTTCCAACTTCAAACTGTCACAGCCGTGACCTTCATTACGGCTAGGCTGTGATGGCCTCTGTCTTCCAGGGTCTTCAAACTCTCGCGTGGCGAGCTTATTTTTGCGGGGCGAGACTTCAATTCTAGGCTGTGACCTTCATCACGGCTAAGCCGTGATGGTCTCTGACTTCCAGGTCTTCATGATTCGCGAGGCGAGCAGACTGTTCGCGGGACGATCCAGAGTGATGGCTGTTGCTGCTTTATCTGATGTTCAGGCTCGCGAGGCGAGTATCTCCAGAAGTGCTTTTTCCACTGCTTCTTGACTTTCCTTGACTCTCAGAGCTTCACTTATTGACCTGAAACAACAAAAGAAAACAAAAGCGTAATTCTATTCAAAATAGACTAAAAACTACTAAAAATTCCTAGAACAAGTCAAAGTCTAACTTAAGAACAAACAAGGCTAAATTTGGGCGAAAACGAGATTGAACTCGAATAATTTGCACAAAAACCACAGTCCATCTAGTTATAAAACTAGATAAGCCGAAGGCTTATCAATGTGCATATAGGTTTATTTGACACATATTTGACAATTATTTTTGAGAACTTTGTTGATCCTTTATGATGTTAAGGGAGTGCCTCTGACTTCCCAAAAGTTTAGTTAGATTATCTCTACCATTAACAAACTTGGTAAGATCTAAGGTGAGCTCTTCTACTTTCTGTTGAAGTTTACTAATTTCTTCAGAAGGTAGAGTTTCAACTGAGATATCAGCTTTAGACTTTTCAGTCTTAAGCATACTATTTTCTTCAGCTAACTTTTCACACTCTTGAGATTTCTGTGTATACTCATTTGAGAGTTTAACATACTGTCTCTTGAGGGATTTGAAAGCTTTATACATATAGTTGGATTCTTCCAATAGTTCATCATAGGCATCATTCAATTTCTCAAGTTCAGAATGTACCTTAGTGTCTGATACAAAATCAGTATCTGCCATAAGACAGAGATTTACTTCAAGCTCCTCCCCTTCACCTTCAGTGGAGCTTTCATCAAGATCTTCCCAATTGGCCATCATTCCTTTCTTCTTTTTGTTGAAGAACTTCTTGGGAGATTGTTTTTTGAGCTGAGGGCATTCTGCTTTGATATGACCAGGCTTCTTTGATAAGCCTCTGGCTCATCTAGTTTTATGACTAGTATGACCGTGGTTTTGTGCCAATTATATCTCGTTTTCGCCCAAATTAGACTTGATTGTCCTCAAACAAGGTTTTGAGTCCCTTAAGTAGTTTTAGGGTAATTTAGCCAGTTTTGAGTCAAATAAAGCACTTATGGCTATTTCATGTTTTCAGGTTAACTTAGAGTCCAGGGAATGAAGGAAACAGTGGAAATTGCAATCCTGGAAGTACTCGCCCCACGAGAGGTTACTCGCCCCGCGAGATTGAAGACCAGCCTGTGCCAGAAATGTCATCTTCTCTACCTCGCCACGCGAACTATGTCTCGCCTCGCGAGACTCAAAGTCAGAAAGCATCACTGGCCAGCCCGTGATACCCATCACGGCGTGAAGAAAAGACCCTCGGAGGACAGAGACCATCACGGCCTAGCCGTGATGAAGGTCACGGCCATGACAGATAAGCACCCAAAGTCAGAAGTAATCACGGCCTGGCCGTGATAGGCATCACGGCTGTGACAAACCAGATTTTGAAGTCTCGCCTCGCGAGGCATCATCTCGCCTCGCGAGAGCCCAAATTTGAACTGGTGCCATTTTAATATTCGCGTCGCGAGAGACTTCTAGCCTCGCGTGTTGGTGTAAGCCCTAGAGGCCAATGTATTTCTTTAGACTTACATTTGTATCTTGCTATTTCATATATATATATGATATGAGGCATTCCAGTTTATTGTGTTACTTGTTTAAACATAATAAAGTCCTTAGAATAGAAATTTCAGTTTAATAGAATACCAAGTATATGACTTGATCGTGAGACACTATTGAACAATGAAATCCTATTCTTAAATATCCGTAGTCAAGTATTTTATTAATAAGGACAATAATAATACAATTGAGACTATTATGTGTGCAGACTGATGACCACATCTCACGGGTCATAGATATGAGATATCGAGTTGCCACATAGGTACGCATTAAGGTAATGATGTACTGGATTGACCCACCATGAGAACACTACATGGAGCGTTATGTGAGTGTCATAAGTAGTTCTCATAGTGACAATGGTGTATGTAATCCTTCGACCTGAAATCACTACGATCCCTACATGAGGAGTCGTGTGCTTTAATATCGCCAAACGTCATCAGTAATAGGATGATTATAAAGACGATCATTGGGCATACCACGAGCCATGCAGAGGGATGTGAGTGACCGAGATGGAATTTGTCCCTCCTACATAACAGGAGTAATATCTGTGGGCCCCCGACAGAGTGAGATCAGAAATGCATGGCAAAGTCTTGAAATGAGTCAATATGAGATATTGACCTCATTTGTTGTTAAGTCTACTCGGGTATCGTGGAACATGATATTGAACCATACAAGGGTGAACATTCTATGCCTTGTGTTCAATATAGATATATGGACAAAGGGATAATAATGCACATGAATATTTGTCACAGAAAGGTTTCGTCAAATCATCGACTTTCTCACTACTTAGGTAGCAGGTGATGTATTGCTAGATACCACATCTGTTTGTAATATTAAATGGGATTTAATATTACTTCTAACGTATTGGGAACCTATAGGGTCACACACAAAAGAGCGGATTAAAAGAAGCATTAAAAGAAAGTTGGACTTTCCTATTGGGCCTAGCGCATAGTAGATGGGCTTAGGTCAAATGCTGCTCACTAACTCACTTAAGGAGGTGCTACTATAAGTAGACCACTTAAGTTGTTGTGCCTAGAAGGTTGATAACCTAGCCGCACAAAAGAGAGTAAGAGTGAACAGCAAAGTCTCGGTTTTGAAGCTAGCACTGTGAGACAGAGACGCTTCGGTTCATGACGTTGGACGCTCACGGAATCCGCTCGTGTGGATACCTCTAGAGACACCGTTCGTGCGGTGTTCGTGATAGACGAATTTCAACAAACAGCCATCGCTTCAAGAGGTAAACTTTCGAATCATGAATCATGACCATTCGCAAGGATCCTTCGATGGGAATTTTTCCGCTGCGTTTCTTTTATTTTATACGCAAATTCCCAACAGTGGTATCAGAGCCGCTTGCGAAACCATGATTCTATTACGTGGTTTATCTGTTATGTATGATAACATGTTTGTAATGCGAATCATTTTCTGAAAATTGTTTTTGAAAATCGTTTGCATCTGGTTTGCGAAACCTTGTTTCTGTGATTTTCGTATGTATATGATATATATGTCTATTGCATGTTTGTGTACATATGCGATATGTACATTGGTTCTGAATCCTTATTATGTTCTGCGATGGCATCAAATGTTGATGTTAAACATGATTGTTTTCAGTTCTGTGTTGGCGGCGTTAAGGGGTTTCAGACATGAAAAGTTCATGTTGTTGCGGCTGAGGTTCCAAGTGTTGAAACCGTAGCCGTCGTTCCTTGTAACGTGAAGTGTTCACGGGCCTTGCGGTTTTAGGGTTGAAAGGTTGACGCCCTAGCCACCATGGAAGCGAGGCACACTTCAGAATTTCGGAATTTCCAGCGGGACCCCCATGCTACCTCTGCGTAGTGTGTAATTTCGAAATTCAAATTTTGAAATTTTATGTCACCATTTAATAATTATATCAATCACAATAAATGTGATTTATAGTAACATCAATTATAATAAATGTGATTTATTATATATATGTTACGGTTTCAAAATTCAGATTTTGAAATGTGATTTATATCAATCACAATAAATGTGATTTATAGTAACATCAATTATAATAAATGTGATTTATTATATATATGTTACGTTTTCAAAATTCAGATTTTGAAATGTGATTTATATCAATTACAATAAATGTGATTTGTTACAATAAATGTGATTTATGTTAATTGAATAAATGTGATTTATGTCAATTACAATAAATGGGATTTGTGGTAACAACAATTGCAATAAATGTGATTTATGTCATTTACAATAAATATGATTTATAATAAATGTGATTTGTGGTAACAACAATTGCAATAAATATGATTTATAGTAACATCTATTATAATAAATGTGATTTAATATATATATATGTTATGTTTTCAAAATTCAGATTTTGAAATCTCTAATTTATGGGATTAATAATAATAATGATTATGTGTTATTATTGGTTGTTACTATTTATTTGGTGATGTATGGTGAATGGTTATGGCCTTAGTCCTTTTACCTTTTGGTTTATATTTTGAAATACGGCCTGCGTGCCGTGCCTTTCTCTTATATTCCATATGTATCTTCTTTTCTCATCTCACTCCCCTCATATGTAAAATGAGGTTTCTGTTTATGTAATGTAATGATGGAGACAAGAAGACGCTATCACGTGGGAGATCTTGCTTGGAGAAGCTTGGACGCTCCTAGGTTTTAGTTTAGATTCTCTCATTGGCTTGGGAGAATCAATGCGTTAGGGGCCATAACCATATCACATTTATTTACCTTATATATGTATGAGATGCATGTATGTATATAGTATGTTAAAAGATGTTTAACTAATATATGTATGAGATGCATGTATGAAAATAGTAAGTTAAAGAGTTTAACAAATGATGAGATCAAGTTTTAATCAAATCCCTCAAAAGGAAATATTAAGTCACATTTAAAGGCCTTCCGATGCATGGCACTCGTCAAGACTACTATCGATTAAGTGTGGGTCCGCCAAAGGGGTACCTTTATCTATAATAGTAAGGCGCGATGGGACAAATGTAATGTTCAACTCGCTATCCATTGGGTCCGACTTAACTAAGCCAACTTCAATAGGATAGAAAGGTTTAGAGGCTCATAAGTTGGGCTTTAGAACATGTGATGGATTAGAATAAGAGTTATTCACCCAACTATCCAAGAGTAGCATGAGATTCAATCGGAAAGTGATTCCTACCTAAATAAACGAATTTTGGGTGATCACCAAAGTCGACTTAAAGCTATGTGAAATTTGGATCTTGGCCCTATAGAAATTCTTCCAAAGGGATTTTCGTAATCAATTATGATGGTCATTGTTTTGAGTAAAATAGTGGGAGGCATATTTAATTAAAGACCTTATTATATAAATTCATGGCATGATACTTATACTTTGCATATTTATCTCTCAGAGATTACCATGGCATCAAACACATCAAGTAACTTTGTCATTGCGATCCGTCCTTGAGAAGGACAAACTATCCGAACGCAATTTTTTCGGACTGTACAGAAACTTGAGGATTGTCCTCAAACATGAGAAAAATCTGTATGTTCTTGAGGAGCCTATTCCCGAGAAGCCACCGCTTCAAGTGCTCCTAGAATGACAGGGATGCTTATAAGAAGCATCAGGATGACGCCTTAGACGTGGGCTGTCTTATGCTTGCTGCCATGACCTCTGAGCTGCAAAAGCAACATGAGACCATGGAGGCGTATGATATGATCGTGCACCTCAAGCTGCTCTACCAAGAGCAAGCAAGCAAGAGGAACTGCCCAAAATACCTAGAAGAAAGCAAGAAGAAGAAGGAAGTGAGACTTCCACTTCGTGTATGTTTGTTATAGAAGTCAATTTATCTACTTCTGCATCATGGGTATTAGATACCGGATGTGGTTCTCACATTTGTACAAATGTGCAGGATCTAAACAGGAGTAGACCATTGGCAAAGGGCGAAGTCGACCTACGAGTTGGAAATGGAGCAAAGGTTGCTGCTTTAGTCGTAGGGACTTATGTATTGACTTTGCCCACTGGGCTTACTATTCAGTTAGAGAACTGTTATTTTGTGCCTGCAATTAGCAGGAATATCATTTCCATTTCTTGTTTGGACAAGATTGGTTTTTCTTTTATAATAAAGAACAAAAGTTGTTCTATTTATTTGGATGATATTTTCTATGCTAGTGCACACATGAGTAATGGACTTTATGTCCTTGATCTTGAAATGCCCATCTATAACGTAAATACTAAGAGGTTCAAACCAAATGAGTTGAACCCGTCTTATCTTTGGCATTGTCGTTTAGGCCATATAAATGAGAAGCGCATTTCGAAGCTCCATAAAGATGGACTCTTGGACTCATTTGATTATGAATCATATGAGATATGTGAGTCTTGTTTATTGGGAAAGATGACTAAAGCTCCATTCACCAGCAAAGGTGAAAGAGCTAACGATCTTTTGGGTCTTATAAATAGCGATGTATGCTGACCCCTAAACACATTAGCTAGAGGTGGTTTTCAGTACTTCATCACATTTACTGATGATTTCAGTAGATATGGATTTGTGTATCTTATGAAACATAAATCGGAATCCTTTGAAAAGTTCAAGGAATTCAAAAATGAGGTACAAAACCAACTTGGTAAAAATATTAAAGCTCTTCGATCAGATCGAGGTGGTGAATATTTGAGCCTAGAGTTTGATGATCATCCTGAGAGAGTGTGGGATTTTATCTCAACTCACTCCACCCGGAACACCACAATGGAATGGTATTTCTGAGAGGAGAAATCGAACCTTGTTGGACATGGTTCGGTCTATGATGAGTCATGCAAACCTTCCAAACTCCTTTTGGGGATATGCTCTATTGACAGTAGCTTTTACACTTAACCGTGTTCCATCCAAAACGGTAGAAAAGACACCATATGAGATATGGGTGGTAGACGACCCAAAGATGTCTTTTATGAAGATTTGGGGTTGTGAAGCATATGTAAAACGTCAAGTTTCTAATAAGCTTGATCCCAAATCTGATAAATGCTTCTTTGTGGGGTATCCCAAAGAAACCAAGGGATACTATTTCTATAATCCTTCGGAAGGCAAAGTGTTTGTCGCACTGACCGGGTGTATTCCTAGAAAAGGAGTTTATCTCCATAGGAACCAAGTGGGAGGAAGATAGAACTTGAAGAAATTCAAGAATCACAGAGTAGTGACCTACCATTGGTGGAACAGAGCAACCTTCACTGAATCGTCGTGGAGGAACAACCCGCTCAAAGAGCACAAGACCAGCGTAGGTCTAACAGGATACGTCACCGACCGAGAGATATGGATTTCTCATGACTCCACAAGATGATGTATTGCTCATGGATCAAGATGAGCCTGTGACCTACCGGGAGGCCACATTCGGCCGAAGAACCGAGAAGTGGCTTGAGGCCATGAAATCGAGATGGATTCCATGTACACCAACCAGGTATGGACCTTGGTAGAGCCACGAAGGGGTAAAACCTATTGGTGCAAGTTGGTTTTCAAAAAGTAAACTGACATGGATGGTAAGGTACACACCTTTAAGGCGCGATTGGTCGCTAAGGGTTTCAAGCAAATTCATGGTGTCGACTATGATGAGACCTTTTCACCTGTTGCGATGCTTAAATCCGTCCGGATCTTACTTGCTATCGCTGCATACCATGATTATGAGATATGGCAGATGGATGTCAAAACTGCCTTCCTTAATGGAAAGCTTCTTGAGGATGTGTACATGACACAACCTGAAGGCTTTGACATTTCAGAGGATGCTCGAAAGGTATGTAAATTGCAGCGGTCAATCTATGGATTGAAGCAAGCTTCCAGAAATTGGAACCTTCGTTTTGATGATGCTGTAAGACAGTACGGATTCATCAAAAATGAAGATGAACCTTGTGTCTACAAGAAGGTTAGTGGGAGCATTGTCGTTTTTCTGGTGTTATATGTAGATGACATATTACTCATTGGAAATGACATCCCTACACTACAAAATGTAAAGACATGGTTAGGGAATTGCTTCTCTATGAAAGATTTGGGTGAGGCTACCTATGTATTATGAATCAGGATCTATAGGGATAGATCGCTGAAATTGCTTGGCCTAAGTCAGAGTACATACATAGACAAAGTGTTGAGACGCTTTAACATGCATGAATCCAAGAAAGGACTCTTGCCTATGTCACATGGTATATGCCTATCAAAGGCACAATCCCCTTCCACTCAAGAAGAAAGGGATCGCATGAGTAAGATTCCATATGCATCCGCAATTGGATCTATCATGTATGCCATGTTATGTACTCGACCGGATGTATCGTATGCTTTAAGCATAACGAAAGTGTACGGCCGATCCCGGTGAAAGTCACTGTCTCTGCTGTCAAGAATATCCTTAAGTACTTGAGAAGAACTAAGGATTCGTTCTTGGTGTATGGGGGCGAGGAAGAGCTTGCTGTAATAGGTTACACCGATGCTAGCTTCCGCACCGAGAGGATGATTCCAGATCGCAATCTGGTTATGTGTTCTGCTGAATGGCGGGCCGTGAGCTGGAAAAGTTCAAGCAGAAAACGATTTGCGATTCTACTACAGAGGCTGAGTATATTGCTGCCTCCAATGCAGCAAAGGAAGCCGTTTGGATCAGGAAGTTCATTACTGAGCTTGGTACGGTTCCTGGTATTGTGGACCCCATTGATCTCTATTGTGATAACAATGGGGCCATTGCACAAGCTAAGGAACCTAGATCTCATCAGCGATCCAAATATATACTTAGGGCGCTTCCATCTCATTCGAGAGATTATCGATAGAGGAGATGTGAAGATATGCAGTACCAACGCTGATAACGTTCTTGACCCACTTACGAAACCTCTTGCTCAGTGAAGCATGAAGGTCACACTAGATCGATGGGCATTAGATTTATGCCAGATTGGCTCTAGTGCTAGTGGGAGATTGTTGGTGTAAGCCCTAGAGGCCAATGTATTTCTTTAGACTTACATTTGTATCTTGCTATTTCATATATATTTATGATATGAGGCATTCCAGTTTATTGTGTTACTTGTTTAAACATAATAAAGTCCTTAGAATAGAAATTTCAGTTTAATAGAATATCAAGTATATGACTTGATCGTGAGACACTATTGAACAATGAAATCCTATTCTTAAATATCCGTAGTCAAGTATTTTATTAATAAGGACAATAATAATACAATTGAGACTATTATGTGTGCGATCGATGACCACATCTCACGGGTCATAGATATGAGATATTGAGTTGCCACATAGGTACGCATTAAGGTAATGATGTACTGGATTGACCCACCATGAGAACACTACATGGAGCGTTATGTGAGTGTCATAAGTAGTTCTCATAGTGACAATGGTGTATGTAATCCTTCGACCTGAAATCACTACGATCCCTACATGAGGAGTCGTGTGCTTTAATATCGTCAAACGTCATCTGTAATAGGATGATTATAAAGACGATCATTGGGCATACCACGAGCCATGCAGAGGGATGTGAGTGACCTAGATGGAATTTGTCCCTCCTACAAAACAGGAGTAATATCTGTGGGCCCCCTGATAGAGTGAGACTGTAAAATGCATGGCCGTGCTGAAATGAGTCAATATGAGATATTGACCTCATTTGTTGTTAAGTCTACTCGGGTATCAGGGAACATGATATTGAACCATACAAGGGTGACACATTCTATGCCTTGTGTTCAATATAGATATATGGACAAAGGGATAATAATGCACATGAATATTTGTCACAGAAAGGTTTCGTCCAAATCATCGACTTTCTCACTACTTAGGTAGCAGTGATGTATTGCTAGATACAGCACATCGTTTGTAATATTAAATGGGATTTAATATTACTTCTAACGTATTGGGAACCTATAGGGTCACACACAAAAGAGCGGATTAAAAGAAGCATTAAAAGAAAGCTGGACTTTCCTATTGGGCCTAGCGCATAGTAGATGGGCTTAGGTCAAATGCTGCTCACTAACTCACTTAAGGAGGTGCTACTATAAGTAGACCACTTAAGTTGTTGTGCCTAGAAGGTTGATAACCTAGCCGCACAAAAGAGAGTAAGAGTGAACAGCAAAGTCTCGGTTTTGAAGCTAGCACTGTGAGACAGAGACGCTTCGGTTCGTGACGTTGGACGCTCACGGAATCCGCTCGTGTGGATACCTCTAGAGACACCGTTCGTGCGGTGTTCGTGATAGACGAATTTCAACAAACAACCATCGCTTCAAGAGGTAAACTTTCGAATCATGAATCATGACCATTCGCAAGGATCCTTCGATGGGAATTTTTCCGCTGCGTTTCTTTTGTTTTATACGCAAATTCCCAACATCGCGAGCGTGCGCAGATTCTGAAGCTATAATTACTGTTTAGGGCAGATTAGGGGGGGATCTTTTTGCTAATCCTTGTTTACGAATTTCTCTGATTGTATTGCGTTTTTGATGGAGAACTAATCTCCCTAGGTTAATCTGCTGTAATCGGCTTCCGCCGACACTTGAGGTCTTGTAATTCCCGATTGAATTTCCTTCTCTCTTTCAATGCTATTCGCTATTCTCTGTTTGCTTAATTCAGTTTATATTGAATTAGTGTTGATTTATTTTCTATGATTTTATGTTCATAAACTTAATCGCGTTTGCTTAATTCGCGTGCGTTCAATTCGTGTTTGCTTAATTCCCGAAGGGCTTCATCCGCTTGCTTAATTCGGAATTAGGAGCATATGTCCCGTAGCGTCGATTTCGCTTGTTAATCGATGCTACAATCGAAAAGGGATTAGAATCCGCTTAGGGCATGGAATTACATGAACCGATGATAGTGGGAAACCGAACAACAGATTGATCGTCTTTGTCTTATTTGATAATCACTTAATTTGCTTTGTTTTTTGCTCTGTTTTCATTATGTTTTCCAATCAATTTCAAACACCCCCCCCCCCCCCCCAAGAAAAACGATTTTTTGTGATAATAACATTACGAGAGTCCTTGTGATACGATACCCGAGTTGTCGCACCGTGACTACGCTTTTTACAAACCGCTCGCTCTTTGAAGCGTGCGCGACAGCGCGTCATTCTTACATTCATAACACACAATGGCGTTCTTGTCACAAGATCCACCATCTTTGTTTTTCTCTTTGTTGAAGGGCCTGAAAGGTTTGTCCTTTCTGAAGTTTCTTTTCTTCCAAAGCTTTTTCATTTTTCTAGTGAAAATAGAGAATTCACCATCTTCATCATCTTCATTTGATTCCTCAGATTTGTAACACCCTGTATTTTACTGTTTTAAATAACAGTAAATACATATAAATATATTTATAAGTTTATTAGAGTTTTATAAAGTTATTCTAAGTGAACGGAGGATAGTATTTAATCCTACTTGACCGTAGGAAACTACGATTAAAATTTAGGTTGGAAATTCAGCAAAAACCCGGTCATGAATTTCATTTGACAGATAATAATGCTGTTCAAAAGACCTAATTTTAATTCGTGAACGAGAGACTTAAGCTTAGTATTTTATTTTCTACAACTTTGTATGTTTAGAATTTTTTTCAAAAAAAAATTAAAATAATTTGAGTATAACGGGCGGAGCGTGAAAACGGGTAGACGACGGAAATGAGATTAGAGATTCTAAGAGTAGTAAGAGGATTTAGTTTAGGATTTTGAGATGATTCAAGGGGATGAATCATATTTTTAAGTTTAGAAGGTTTTTCAGGATTAAATAGAGATTTTTGAAATTTACGGTTAAGTCCCTGAACTTTCTGTAAATTACCATTTTGTCCCTAAATTAGTTTTTTTGTTTTTTTCAAATGGATTGGGCTAGAATCCCTTTTTCTAATCCTAAATGGTCGTGGCCTATAAGCCCAAATATTGTTAGTCCATAGTTGAGTCCATAAAGCCATTCAAGTTTTCTTATCTTAGGTTAAAAGGCCTAAATCTTCAAAGTGGGTCCCACAACCCATAAGAAAATGAAATCAAGCCCAAATGTTCAAGCCCATTCTAAAGCCCATGTAAATTATGGCTGCCTATTTTAATTGGAATTGTCAAGATGATTCTAGAATTTTCTAAAGGTTTCTACTTAACCTAGATTTGTCTACAAGTTTCTTGATTCTTCTAATACATTGAATTATCTACTTTCTTAACTTGTTTTGCACTCATAAATTCAGCCAAGTAAGTCAAGGATAAGATGGCATTTAATGTGATTAAACCCATCATCATGACATTCTATTGTCTATTTGCAAACTAGTCCTTCAACTATTGGAATCTTTGCAATTTGGTCCTTGGAACTTAATGCACTTTAATCCTTTTAACATGACAACTCATCTTATCTAGATCCTTCTTGAAATGTCGCCACTTACACTATAAATACCTTTGTCTCATTTTTCATTTAGTTCTTTGGCTACTTGTCTTCTAAAACTCTGAAGTTCTAAGTTCTTAGTTCTAAGTTTCTCAAAGCAAGTTCTTGGATTGTCTTCATCATTGATTATCAAGAGGTAAATCCTAATCTTTGTCTTAAATCATGTCTATGTTCTTTAGATAGTTTCTTGATTCAAGCCTTATATCATGGAAGTTCATCATTTTCAAGTTTCAAACCCTAGGTCTTTGAAAAATCATAATAAATCCTAGGAAAATCTAATGATGATGAAACTACTTTCTATCTTCTAGATATCATGTCTACTATCTAAATCCAAGGGCATGAAGTAATCAAAAATTTCTTTCTTGAAAAACTAGCCTTGGCCGAATCTATCACCTTAGGGTTGGTAGAGTTTTGTTCATGTGTTTTCATGTATGATCATGTATTCTATATGGCATGTATGACTACACACTCAATCCATGTTAGTTTCTTAAAATGACTATTTTACTCAAAAATGTTCATGTTGGCCGAACCCTAAGTGGGTAAGTTTTGTTGAGTTTTGTTCATGATTTTCATAAATGATCTTAGAAATCAAGTGTTTAGTAAGTATGCTTTATAAATCCAAGATGATTTGTTAATCTAAGAACCCTAGCTTCATGAACCTAGTAAGGCCGAACCTATGTATAAAAGAGTTAGGAAGTTTGAGTTTAAAACTTAGTTGTTTAGTTGATAATCTATGGTTTAGGTTAATAAAGGATCATTAATCCATAACTTAATCATGATTAGAAGTTTAGTTATTCAAAAACCCTAGAAGCCGTGACTATGTATTAGGGTTTAGAATGTTCTAGTTTCTTGAATTGTAACACTTTGGT
>JAUPTC010001604.1:0-22797 GCA_030762895.1 Sophora flavescens
AGCCTTGATGGAGCTTGGATGAAGACAGAGCTTGAAAAGTGAAGAAAATGAGCCAAGCAGAGCCCATCACGACCATGATCAAGAAAACTGAGAAGATTGAAGGCAAAAGTCAGAAGCTGTCACGGCCTAGCCGTGATAACCATCACGGCCGTGACAGGCCAAGCAGAACCGATCACGGCCTAGCCGTGATGAGGCTCACGGTCGTAATGCTCCAAATTTGAAAGCGCGCCTACTCCAGAACACGTCACGGCCTGGCCGTGATGGCCATCACGGCCGTGACGCACGACCACTCTATAAATAAAGCACAGAAATGACAGAAAATGGGATTCTGATTGGCATTCAGATTCTGGGGTCTCTGACACAGACTTTCCAGACCTAAAAATAGAGACCTTGGAGGCTGCGGCTAAGGAAGGATTGGAACCCTAGAACGAAGTTGCTGAGAAGGGCTGCTGTGACGATAGTGGAAAGCTCCCATGGAGTTTCTTCTCTCTTCTTCTCCTATTTCTATGGTTTTTGCTTTCTTCTTCGTATTAGTGATTGATTTTCCATGCTTAATGCTTGTTGTGGCTAGCACCCCCATGACTCGATTAGTGTTTTGGTATGCAATTGGGAAATTCGTATTAGAACCGAAACTGAATTTAATCACCTATTAACCCTTACGTCTAGGAATGGAGTTTGGTTTACTAGTAATCGCGTAATCCCTAATCCTAATGCAAATTCGTTAATCTAGGCCACCTAAGGAATTAGGGTCTATTAGTGGATTTAGGCTCTTGCCATCCGAGGAATCGGGGCTTAAGTAATCTAGTGGATTGATTTTAATACTTGAAGCATGAATGGGAGGTATCTAGTCCTGGTATTGCATGAGGTAGAGGTTTGCTGAAATCTAGTCCCAACATACCCTTTTCGCACTCCAAGCGCTCGATAAAAATACAAAAAGATTTTATTCCTTTTGTTTTGTTTGTTTTGATTTCTCTTGATTAATAGTTTAGTCTAGATAGTTGCTTGGTTTATGAACTGGTACTTGACATCCAATCCCCGTGGGAACGATATCGGTCTCACCACCGTATTACTTGCACGACTGGGTATACTTACCCAGATCCGTCAACAAGTTTTTGGCGCCGTTGCCGGGGATTGGTTTTGCCAATATCATTAGTAACAAATGAGGCAACTAATTTAGACATTTTTTTATTTTTATTTCTGTATATATTTGATCTTTTTGTTTTGAGTTTTGGTTGTGCCAGGTGGACGAAATTCAAGGACAATTATTATTATCCACCTGGCGAGGAAGCCTCAAGTCACGCTTTGGAGGACAACTGGTGTTTGGGAGACTGCATAGATTTGATGGATCATGTTACTCCAACACAAGTTGATTATATGACGGGAAGGTTTATATATAACTTCTCCGAGGAGGATTGGGAAACCTTTTGCTCGTATTTACCACCTCCATCACCATGTATGATTCCCATAGAGCCACATGAAGCAGAATTTGAACATAATATGGTTGTGGGGATGGAGCAAAATGAAGATGAAGTGGTGATGGTGGAAGAGTCACAAGAAGAGGAAGTACCTTTCACAAGTCCTTGGGAAATTGAGGAATGGGAATGGAAGGAGCAAACACCTTTGAAAGCTGCTCTAGAATAATATTCCCAAGAGCTATCCATCTCTGAGACCAAAATCAGAACCAACTGTGACAGTATCGAAGCTGTGATGCAGAATTTCAAAACGCAAGTTGAGGATATTTGCAAACAGTTAGTACAAGAGTCACATGCAGCACAACTTGAGCAAAATCTGGTTTTGGGGATAGTTCAAAATGAAGATGAAGTGGTAGTGGACTCCACCATGCTTGTTGAGCAATCTGGTTTTCCAGCATTAGACAAATATGTCGGCTTACACGCATGTGTGGACCCTGCTAAGTTAGTCCCGTCCACTTGTCTGTTAAACTTCCTCGTGAAAACACCATTTGACTCGAGAGGAAGTGAGTTCATAATTGTAGAGGTCAATGGAGTTTTCACACACTGTCTAGGTGGAATTGTGGATAGAGTCATATTACTTCTGCAATTGCCACTCCAGAAGCTTTGGGATCCGGGTGGAGGATCTTGCATCTTGAGCACACCTTGGTCCTTATACCACAAGCTATGGGATCCAGGTGGATGCTTTTCAATAAGTCAAGCTAGTGACGTTAAAGAAGCGCTTATTGGGAGGCAACCCAAGTTTCTTAACCCTTCTCTTTAGTTATTTTCATTTTCTTAGTAGTTTTTGTTTTTGATTTTAACTCTTGAATAATTTGAGAAGATCAAGAGGAAAACTAATAAATTGAGATTTGCCAAGTGATTTCAGGGAAAGAAGGAAGGGAGTGCAAGAAGACAAGGAAAAGAGCAAAGGCAGCAACCATCACGCCCACGCCGTGACAGTGGTCACGACCGTGATAAGCTAATCATGAAGACCAGAAAGGATCACGGCCCAGCCGTGATCCACATCACGGGAGTGATGAGAAGACCCTAAAGAACAGAGAGCATCACGGCCTAGCCGTGATGAAGTTCACGGCCGTGGCAAGCCAACACCCATGGATCATAATCGATCACGGCCTGCCCGTGATGAGGCTCACGGCCGTGACCCAATTTTCAAGCAAGATTCTGGCTGGAATGTGAGCCAACACCCGCTGCCGCCTCGGTAAGCCGTTCCAATTTTTCTCCTCTCTCTAACTTGATTGTTTACATTGGGGACAATGTAAATTCTTAAGCTTGGGGTAGGGGTATTTTGCATTTGCATTGTTCATGTTGCATTCATATAGTTTTGCATGATAGTTTTGCATGATCACACAATTAGATTGCCCTTGTTTAGATTTTGCATCCAAATTGTGATAACTGAGTGCCAAATAAATTGTGATAGTGAATTGTTGAACCCAATTTTTTTATTCTTGTGATAAGGCTGCAAATAAAAATATTTGAGATAATCTTGGATAGTTGATAATTAGCATATGGTTCAGTAGATTTGTAATTCTCATTGATTTTTGAACTACTAAATGTGAGATTTTGAGCCATAAAGGGGTATTCACTATATCTACCCCATTCTTTGTGTTAGAGGGTTATTCCTCTTGGATTGTTTTCTCTAGAACTTGACTTGAAACCATTTTGAAACTTAAAAATTTTTGAAAACATTTTTGAAAATGATTGAGGCACTAGGTATTTTTCCGGCCTTCCGAGCTTTGAATGACTAAATGCTACCCCTTAGTTGCCCAATTTTGAGCTTGAAAGAATAAAATACTTTTCTTGGTACCCTGAAATATTTTGATAAATATGCTTGGTAGGATACCTTCTAAAGTATTACAAAAAGGGTAGAAAGGTAGTTGAAAAAGTATGGGATGAGAAAATCAGAAAAATATTTCTCTTGAGCTGAAAATCTCCCCTTCTCCAAATAAAAGAAAAATAAAAGAAAAAGAAATATATATAGAGAAGGGGATGATGAAAAGAAAAGTGAGAAATAAAATGAAAAGAAAGAAAGAAAGGTGGCAAAAGTGAATCGAAACCCAAAAAGGTATTTTAGAAGGTGTCACATTTTGCAATGCTTGATTGTGTGTAGCCTTTTGAAATTTCCTTTTCTTGACTTCCCCACCTAACGATTAATCCCATGGCCCCGTTACAACCAAAGCAAAAGACCTCTTGATTCTTAATTGTTTTCATTAATCGAGTAGAGATTTGGTTGATAGTCAAGCCTATGGTAGAATTCATTCCTTGAGGAAAATGGAGCGAATGGTCTTATGTCCCTAACACTTGAGTGAGGTGAGAGAGAGAGCCAAGCAAATGAACAAGCTTGGGGTGATCTTCAGAGGAGCAAGAGTGCCCGAATCAATGAGAATATGAGTCTAAGAAACCTAAGCTTCTAATTGGACTTGAATTGATTGTCTCTTGCTGAATTATTTGAAATGCCTGTTACTTGGATCATTTACTCGGGTTCTTGGTTCATTATCCACGCTTTGATTATTTATCTCTTCTGGCCTTAGTGATTGCTTGAGGACAAGCAATTGAATAAGCTTGGGGTGATTTGAGAGTGTGATTTTATATCATGTTTCCTATCACTTTTGCATGCATTTTTCATATAGATTAGGCATTCTTTATTTGATTTTAGTTAGTTTTTCCCTTGGAACGGGTGAAGCGGTTTCTTGGTGTTGTTTTGTTGGAATTTAAGGAAATGTGCAAAGAATTAGCCTTGATGGAGCTTGGAAGAAGACAGAGCTTGAAAAGTGAAGAAAATGAGCCAAGCAGAGCCCATCACGGCCTGGTGTGATGCCCATCTTGGCCATGATCAAGAAAACTGAGAAGATTGAAGGCAAAAGTCAGAAGTTGTCACGGCCTAGCCGTGATAACCATCACGGCCGTGACAGGCCAAGCAGAATCGATCACGGCCTAGCCGTGATGAGGCTCACGGCCGTGATGCTCAAAATTTGAAAGCGCGCCTACTCCAGAACACGTCACGGCCTGGCCGCGATGGCCATCACGGCGTGACGCGTGGCCTCTCTATGAATAAAGCACAGAACTGACAGAAAAGGGGATTCTGATGGCATTCAGATTGTGGGGTCTCTGACACAGACTTTCCAGACCTAAAAATAGAGACCTTGGAGGCTGCAGCTAAGGAAGGATTGTAACCCTAGAATGGAGTTACTGAGAGGGGCTGCTGTGACGATAGTGGAAAGCTCCCATGGAGTTTCTTCTCTCATCTTCTCCTATTTCTCTGGTTTTTGCTTTCTCTTTTATGAGTAGCTAAATCCTGTTTGTTGGGATTAGATGTAATCAAACTGATTATTATGTATGTGCCTTGACTGATTATTCTGTGTTCATGCCTTCGTATTAGTGATTGATTTACATGCTTAATGCTTGTTGTGGCTAGCACCCCATGATTCGATTAGTGTTTTGGTATGCAATTGGAAAATTCGTATTAGAACCGGAACTGAATTTAATCACCTAGTAACCCTTGCGTCTAGGAATGGAGTTTGGTTTACTAGTAATCGCGTAATCCCTAATCCTAATGCAAATTCGTTAATCTAGGTCACCTAAGGAATTAGGGTCTATTAGTGGATTTTGTCTCTTGCCATCCGAGGAATCGGGGCTTGAGTAATCTAGTGGATTGATTTTAATACTTGAAGCATGAATGGGAGGTATCTAGTCCTGGTATTGCAAGAGGCAGAGGTTTGGTGAAGTCTAGTCCCAACATATCCTTTTAACACTCCAAGCGCTCGACAAAAATACAATAAGATTTTATTCCTTTTGTTTTGTTTATTTTGATTTCTCTTGATTTATAATTTAGTATAGATAGTTGCTTGGTTTGTGAATTGGTACTTGACATCCAATCCTCGTGGGAACGATATCGGTCTCACCACCGTATTACTTGCACGACTGGGTATACTTGCCCAGATTCGTCAACTCCTGGCTCGGTCTGGTGCACCCGATTCATGACCTGGCTCGGTCTGGTGCCCCAGATTCATGATCTGGCTCGGTGTGGTGCACCGGATTCCTGATCTGGCTCGGTGTGGTGCACCGGATTCATGACCTGGCTCGGTCTGGTGCACCAGATTCATGACCTGGCTCGGTGTGGTGCACCAGATTCCTGATCTGGCTCGGTGTGGTGCACCAGATTCCTGATTTGGCTCGGTGTGGTGCACCAGATTCATGATTTGGCTCGGTGTGGTGCAACGGATTCATGACCTGGCTCGGTCTGGTGCAGCTGATTCATGACCTGCCTCGGTGTGGTTCACCAGATTCATGACCTGGCTCGGTGTGGTGCACCAGATTCCTGATCTGGCTCGGTGTGGTGCACCAGATTCATGATTTGGCTCGGTCTGGTGCACCAGATTCATGATTTGGCTCGGTGTGGTGCACCGGATTCATGACCTGGCTCGGTGTGGTGCACCAGATTCATGATTTGGCTCGGTGTGGTGCACCAGATTCATGACCTGGCTCGGTCTGCTGCACCCAATTCATGACCTGGCTCGGTGTGGGGCGCCGGATTCCTGACCTGGCTCGGTGTGGTGCACCAGATTCATGATCTGGCTCGGTGTGGTGCACCGGATTCCTGACCTGGCTCGGTGTGGTGCACCGGATTCATGACCTGGCTCGGTGTGGTGCACCAGATTCATGACCTGGCTCGGTCTGGTGCACCAGATTCATGACCTGGCTCGGTCTGGTGCACCAGATTCCTGACATGGCTCGGTGTGGTGCACCGGATTTCTGATTTGGCTCGGTGTGGTGCAGAATCCTGATCTGGCTCGGTGTGGTGCACAGATTCATGACCTGGCTCACTATGGTGCTCCAGATTTATGACGTGGCTCGGTGTGGTGCACCAGATTCATGACCTGGCTCGGTGTGGTGCAGATTCATGACTGGCTCGGTGTGGTGCGATTCATGATGGCTGGTGTGGTGCCAGATTCTGACCTGGCTCGTGTGGTGCACAGATTCATGACTGGCTTGGTGCAGGATTCATGATCTGGCTCGGTGGTGCAGATTCTGAGCGGTGTGGTGCAACGGATTCATGACCTGGCTCGGTATGGTGCACGATTCATGAGCCGGTGGGTGCCGAAGGTCGGTGTGGTGCAGATTCTGGCTCGGTGTGGTGCAGATTCATGAGGCTCGGTGTGGTGCACAGATTCATGACTGGCTCGGTGTGGTGCACCGGATTCATGATTTGGCTCGTTGTGGTGCCAGATTCATGACCTGGCTCGGTGTGGTGCCGTTCTGACTGGCTGGTGTGGTGCCAGATTCATGACCTGGCCGGTTTGGTGCTCTAGATTCATGATCTGGCTCGGTGTGGTGCACCAGATTCATGATCTGGCTCGGTGTGGTGCACTGGATTCCTGATCTGGCTTGGTGTGGTGCACCAGAATCCTGATCTGGCTCGGTGTGGTGCACCGGATTCCTGACCTGGCTCGGTCTGGCGCACCGGATTCATGACCTGGCTCTGTTTGGTGCACCAGGTTCATGACCTGGCTCGGTGTGGTGCACCAGATTCCTGATCTGGCTCGGTGTGGTGCACCAGATTCATGACCTGGCTCTATCTGGTGCACCAGATTCATGACCTGGCTCGGTGTGGTGCACCAGATTCATGACCTGGCTCGGTGTGGTGCACCAGATTCATGATCTGGCTCGGTCTGGTGCACCAGATTCATGATCTGGCTCGGTGTGGTGCACAAGATTCATGATCTGGCTCGGTGTGGTGCACCAGATTCATGACCTGGCTCAGTGTGGTTCACGAGATTCCTGATCTGGCTCGGTGTGGTGCACCGGATTCCTGATCTGGCTCGGTGGTAGATTCATGATTGGCTCTGTGGTGCCAGATTCTGACTGGCTCGGTGTGGTGCACCAGATTCATGATCTGGCTCGGTGTGGTGCACCAGATTCATGACCTGGCTCGGTGTGGTGCACCAGATTCATGACTGGCTCGGTATGGTGCGATTCATGATTGGCTCGGTGTGGTGCACAGATTCATGACGGCTCGGTGTGGTGCAGATTCACGATTGCTCGTGTGGTGCACGATTCATGACCTGGCTCGGTGGTGGGATTCATGAGGCTGGGGTGGATTCAGATGGCTGGTGTGGTGCACAGATTCTGAGGCTCGATGTGGTGCCAGATTCATGATCTGGCTCGGTGTGGTGCAGATTCGTGACCTGGCTCGGTGTGGTGCACAGATTCATGATTGGCTCGGTGTGGTGCCACGATTCAGACTCGGTGTGGTGCCACGACGGCTTGTGGTGCACGATTCATGACCTGGCTCGGTGTGGTGCACCAGATTCATGATATGGCTCGGTGTGGTGCAGATTCGGCTCGGTGGTGCACGATTCGGCTCGGTGGTGCAAGATTCTGATTGGCTCGGTGTGGTGCAAGATTCGACGCTCGGTGTGGTGCACGATTCTGACTGGCTCGGTGGTGCCAGATTCATGACCTGGCTCGGTGTGGTGCACATTCATGATTGGCTCGGTGTGGGCGGATTCATGACGGCTCGTGGTGCGATACAGCGGTGTGGTGCACGATTTGATTGGCTCGGTGTGGTGAAACAGATTCATGAATTGGCTCGGTCTGGTGCAGATTCATGACTGTGCGGATTCTGATGGCGGGGCAGATTCAGAGCTCGGTGTGGTGCAGATTCTGATGGCTCGGTGTGGTGCAGATTCTGATTGGCTCGATGTGGTGCGTTCTGACCTGGCTCGATGTGGTGCACGGTTCTGACTGGCTCGATGTGGTGCAAGATTCATGATTGGCTCGGTGTGGTGCACAGATTCTGAGGCTCGGTGGGTGCAGATTCATGACCTGGCTCGGTGTGGGGGCGAACGATCGAGCGGGGCAGATTCATGAGGCTCGGTGGGTCACGATTCATGACCTGGCATGGTGTGGTGCGGATTCATGATGGCTCGGTGTGGTGCACGATTCGTGGTGGTGCAGATTCTGAGCGTGTGGTGCACGATTCATGACGGTGGGTGGGCAGATTCGATTGGCTCGGGGGCAGATTCTGATGGCTCGGTGTGGTGCCAGTTCATGATTGGCTCGGTGTGGTGCACGGATTCATGAGCTCGGTTGGTGCAGTGAGGCGCAGATTCTGGCTCGGTGTGGTGCACGATTCATGAGGCTCGGTGTGGGGATTCATGATTTGGCTCGGTGTGGTGCAGATTCGACGGCTCGGTGTGGTGCAGATTCATGACCTGGCTCGGTGGGTGCGATTCATGAGCTGGGCGGTGTGGATTCATGATTGGCTCTGTGGTGCAGATTCATGATTGGCTCGGTGTGGTGCCGATTAGCGGCGGGTGGTGCAGTTCATGATTGCGGTGGTGAGGATTCATGATTGGCTCGGGGGCAGTATGACGGTCGGTGTGGTGCAGATTCAGATTGGTCGGTGTGGTGCGATTCATGACTGGTCGGTGTGGTGCGATACATGGCTCGGTGGAGTGCGGATTCAGACGCTCGGTGGGCATAGGCGGGGGGAGATTCTGGCCGGGGGGAGGGGTGGTGCAGGTTCAGAACGGGAGGGGGGGGGATTCATGAGGCTCGGTGTGGTGCAGAAGAGCTGGGTGCAGATTCATGATGCTCGGTGTGGTGCGATTCAGATTGGCTGGTGTGGTGCAGGTTGGCTCGGTGTGGTGACGATTACGGGGTGGGGTTCATGTTGGCTCGGTGTGGTGCACGGATTCAGACTGGCTCGGTGTGGTGCGATTCATGAGCGGGGCCGTGCGATTGAGGGGAGCAGATTCATGATTTGGCTCGGTGTGGTGCGGATTCATGATCTGGCTCGGTGTGGTGCACAGATTCATGATTGGCTCGGTGTGGTGCGATTCATGACTGGCTCGGTGTGGTGCACGGATTCATGACCTGGCTGGTGTGGTGCGATTCATGATTTGGTCGGTGTGGTGCACCGATTCATGAGGCGGTGGTGCACGGATTCATGACCTGGCTCGGTGTGGTGCAGGATTCAGCTTGGCTGGGTGTGGTGCAAGATTCATGATTTGGCTCGGTGGGTGAAGTTCAGGCTGATGTGGTGGCCGTTGATGACGGGGGTGGGGTTCAGGCTCGGTGTGGTGAGGATTCATGATTGGCTCGGTGTGGTGCAGGATTCAGACGCGGTGTGGTGGATTCGAGGCTCGGTGTGGTGCACGATTCATGATTGGCTCTGTGGTGCACGATTCATGATGGCTCGGTGTGGTGCAGGATTCATGAGCCGGTGTGGTGGATTCATGATGGTGAGTGGGGTGGATTCATGATGGCTCGGTTGGTGCACGGATTCAGATTGGCTTGTGTGGTGCACAGATTCTGAGCCGATGTGGTGCAGACAGCCGTGTGGTGGATTCATGACTGGCTCGGTGGTGGGGATTCTGACGGCTCGGTGTGGTGCGATGGACGATCAGTTCATGATCGGCTCGGTGTGGTGCACGATTGACTGGCTGGTGTGGTGCAGATTCACGCGGTGTGGTGCAGATTCATGATTTGGCTCGGTGTGGTGCAGTTCAGACTGGCTCGGTGGAGTTCATGATTTGGCTCGGTGTGGTGCACGGATTCATGATTGGCTCGGTGGTGCAGAGAGGCGGGTGGTGCGATTCATGATGCGGTGGGTGACGGATTCCGACGGCTCGGTGTGGTGCAGATTCAGACGGCTCGGTGTGGTGCACGGATTCATGATTGGCTCGGTGTGGTGCACAGATTCAGATTGGCTCGGTGTGGTGCAGATTTGATGGCTCGGTGTGGTGCACCAGATTCTGACGGTGGTGGCAGATTCATGACCTGGCTCGATGTGGTGCCAGATTCATGACTGGCTGATGGGGGGATTCATGACCTGGCTCGTGGTGCAGATTCATGATTGGCTGGGGGTGCCATTCACGATGTGTCGGTGTGGTGGATTCATGATTGGCTCGGTGTGGTGCACGATTCATGAATGGCTCGGTGTGGTGCAAGATTCAGACTGGCTCGGTGTGGTGCAGTTCATGACCTGGCTCGGTGGGTGCAGATTCATGATTGGCTCGGTGTGGTGCACGATTCTGATTGGCTTGGTGTGGTGCCGGATTCTGATTGGCTGGTGTGGTGCAGCGAGGCGTCAGGGGTGGCGGATTCAGACCTGGCTCGATGTGGTGCAGATTCTGATGGCTCGGTGTGGTGCAGGATTCGACTGGCTCGATGTGGTGCGATTCTGATTGGCTCGGTGTGGTGCTTCTGAGGGGGTGGTGCACGATTCATGATTGGCTCGGTGTGGTGCGATTCTGATGGCTCGGTGTGGTGCGTTCAGACGGTGGGTGCAGTTCAGCTGATTGGTGGCATGACGATGGCGGTGTGGTGCAGAATGAGGTGTGGTGCACGATTCTGATTTGGCTCGGTGTGGTGCAGATTCATGACGGCGGTGTGGTGCAAGATTCATGAACTGGCTCGGTGGGTGCAGATTCATGACCTGGCTCGGTGTGGTGCAAGATTCATGATTGGCTCGGTGTGGTGCGTTCATGATTGGCTCGGTGTGGGCGATTCATGATGGCCGTGGGTGCCAGTTCGACTGGCTCGTGTGGTGCGGATTCATGATGGCGGGGGTGCAGATTCATGATGGCTCGGTTGGTGCACGATTCACTGGCTCGGTGTGGTGCACAGATTCATGACTGGCTCGGTGTTGTGCAGGATTCATGACTGGGGTGTGGTGCAGATTCATGACCTGGCTCGGTGTGGTGCGTTCATGATTGGCTCGATGTGGTGCAGATTCATGACTGGCTCGGTGTGGTGCTCGTCGGTGTGGTGCAAGATTCATGACCTGGCTCGGTGTGGTGCCCAAGATAAATGATTAGGCTCGATCTGGTGCAGCAGATTCATGAGCTGGCTCGGTGTGGTGCCGATTCGACTGGTGCACGATTCATGACCTGGCTCGGTGTGCCGGATTCATGACCTGGCTCGGTGTGGTGCAGATTCATGATTTGGCTCGGTGTGGTGCACAGATTCTGACCTGGCTCTGTGGTGCAGATTCATGATTGGCTCGGTGTGGTGCAGTTCATGATGCTCGATGTGGTGCGAGCGGTGGGGGGATTCATGACTGGCTGGTGTGGTGCACGGATTCGGCTCGGTGTGGTGCAGATTCTGACTGGCTCGGGGCAGATTCTGATGCTCGGTGGGTGCAGTGACCTGGCTCGGTGTGGTGCAGATTCATGATTGGCTCGGTGTGGTGCAGATTCTGATGGCTCGGTGGTGCGGATTCATGATGGCTCGGTGTGGTGCAGATTCTGACTGGCTCGGTGTGGTGCAGATTCTGACCTGGCTCGGTGTGGTGCAGTTCTGATTGGCTCGGTGTGGTGCCAGATTCCGACGGCTGGTTGGTGCAGTTCTGACCTGGCTCGGTGGTCGATTGACTCGGTGTGGTGCCAGGTTCATGACCTGGCTCGGTTGGGTGCACAGATTCGAGCATAGCGGTGGTTCGACTGGCTCGGTGTGGTGCAAGATTCTGACTGGCTCGGTGTGGTGCAGATTTGACCTGGCTCGGTGTGGTGCAGATTCATGACCTGTCTCGGTGTGGTGCAAGATTCATGACTGGCTCGGTGTGGTGCACGATTCATGACTGGCTCGGTGTGGTGCACGATTCTGACCTGGCTCGGTGTGGTGCAAGATTCATGACTGGCTCGGTGTGGTGCGTAGGCTCGGTGGTGCAGATTCTGACTGCTCGGTGTGGTGCAAGATTCATGACCTGGCTCGGTGTGGTGCAGATTCATGAGCTCGTTCATGACTGGCTCGGTGTGGTGCAGATTCATGATTGGCTCGGTGGTGCAAGATTCATGACTGGCTCGGTGTGGTGCGATTCATGATGGCTCGGTGTGGTGCAAAAGATTCATGATCTGGCTCGGTGTGGTGCAAGATTCATGACTGGCTCGGTGGGTGCACAGATTCTGACCTGGCTCGGTGTGGTGCAACAGATTCATGACCTGGCACGGTGTGGTCCACCATATTCATGACCTGGCTCGGTGTGGTGCACAGATTCATGATGCGGTGGGGCAGATCGTCGGTGTGGTGCAAGATTCATGATGGCTCGGTGTGGTGAGATTCATGACTGGCTCGGTGTGGTGCAAGATTCATGATTGGCTGGTGTGGTGCCAGATTCATGATGGCTCGGTGTGGTGCCAGATTCTTGACCTGGCTCGGTGTGGTGCGATTCATGGTTTGGCTCGGTGTGGTGCACGATTCCGGCTCGGTGGGATTCGTGGTGCACAGATTCATGATTGGCTCGATGGTGCGATTCTGAATGGCCGGTGTGGTGCACGTTCTGATTGGCTCGGTGTGGTGCAGGATTCATGATCTGGCTCGGTGTGGTGGGTTCCGCGATGTGGTGAGATTATGACTGGCTCGGTGTGGTGCACGGATTCATGATTGGTCGGTGCGGTCAGGTGGTGCACGATTGAGTGGCTCGATGTGGTGCAGATTCTGATGGCTCGGTGTGGTGCGATTCTGATGGCTCGGTGTGGTGCACAGATTCCTGACGGCTCGGTGTGGTGCGGATTCAGAGGCTCGGTGTGGTGCGGATTCAGATGGCTGGGAAGCAGCGACGGTGTGGTGCACGATTCAGCGGGGGGGAGATTCGATGGCGTGGTGCGGATTCATGACTGGCTTGGTGTGGTGCAGAACGGCGTGTGGTGCACGATTCATGATTTGGCTCGGTGTGGTGCAGATTCATGACTGGCTCGGTGTGGTGCAGATTCATACCTGGCTCGGTGTGGTGGCGGATTCATGACGGCTCGGTGTGGTGCACCAGATTCAGATGGCTCGGTTGGTGCACGGTTCATGACCTGGCTCTGGTGTGGTGCAAATTGATGATGGCTCGGTGTGGTGCACGGATTCATGACGCTCTCGATGTGGTGCCGGATTCACGACTTGGCTCGTGGTGCACGATTCATGACCTGGCTCGGTGCGGTGCGCGATTCATGATTCAGCTCGGTGTGGTGCACCAGTTCCGATTCATGATTGGTGCACCGATTTGATTCGGTGTGGTTCATGTTCGGTCGGTCGGTGTGGCGCGATTCATGACCTGGCTCGGTGTGGTGCAGATTCATTGGCTCGGATTGCAGGATTCACGACCTGGCCGTGCGGTGCACGATTCATGACTGGCTCGGTGTGGTGCAGATTCGACCTGGCTCGGTGCGGTGCACGGATTCATGACCAGGCTCGGTCCGGGGCACCAGATTCATGACCCGGCTCGGTTGGTGCACCGATTCACGACCGGCTCGGTGTGGTGCCGATTCACGATTTGGCTCGTTGCGGTGCACGGATTCATGATTTGGCTCGGTGCGGTGCACCGGATTCATGATTTGGCTCGGTGAAGGTGCGTCCTGGTGCGGTTCACCAGATTCGACTCGGTGTGGTGCAGGTTCCTGACGGTCGGTCGAGGTGGACCGGTTCTGATGCGGTGCATGGTTCCGATCGGCTCGGTGTGGTGCACATTCGACTCGGCTCGGTGGTGCGGTGCACAGATTCCTGACCCGGCTCGGTGTGGTGCACCAGATTCATGACCTGGCTCGGTGTGGTGCCCAGATTCCAGACCTGGCTTCGGTGCGGTGCCCAGATTCATGATTTCGGTGGTGCACCTGGTTCATCATGTGCACGGTGTGGTTCATGATTCTGGCTGGCTCGGTGTGGTGCGCCGGATTCATGATCTGGCTCGGTGTGGTGCACGGGATTCATGACCTGGGACATCCTCTCTGTCTCGCCTCGCGAAGAGATGCTCATCATGTTAGATCCTCCACCCGGATCCCATGGTTTGTGAAGTGGCAATTGCTGAAGCATTACGACTCTATCCATAATTCCACCTAGCACGTGTGTGAAAACTCCATTGACCTCTTCAATTATGAACTCACTTCCTCTCGGGTCAAATGGTGTTTTCTCGAGGAAGTGTGCTAGACAAGTGGGAGGGTCTAACTTACCAGTGTCCACACATGCATGTAAGCCAACATAGTTATCCAATGCAGTAATTTCAGGTTGCTTGGCAAGCATGGTGAAATCCACTACCACATCATCTGCATTTTGATCCATCCCCCCTTGCTCCGGTGCCTGAGGGTATTGTACTAGCCGTTTACAAATCTCCCCCACTTGCTCCGGTGCATGGTCACTTGCCAACTCCTCTTTCTCAGGTTGCTCTTCCTCAACATGTGGTTGTTCCGGGGCCTTGTCTGGGAAAGTGCCTGGGAGACGCTCATTTAGTTGCTTTGCGAGCTAAGCAACCCGCGTCTCTAGATTTTGAATTGTCGCCCCTGTATGAGTTGCCAACTTATCAATGGCTGTGCTTGTATTGATTGCCAACTTCTCAACTGTCGCGCTCAACTTCTCAATAGCCAACTCCTAAGGTTGCCTTCCACCATCCTGTTGAGGTTGTTGTTACCAATTCTGTTGAGGTTGTGGTTGCCCGGCTAGACCACCGCCAACATTAATCCAAGCGAAACCCGGATGGCCTCTCCTCATATAACCCCTATTCTGATTCTGACTGTTCCTATGATAGATGTTCTGGGGCACGCTGTCATAGAAATTATGGCATGAGTCCAAATATTCTTGAGAGAAGTAGAACGGATAACCCTGAGTGTCATGGTCTCCATTACAATTTTCGCAACCCGGAAGCATTCCCTCGTGTACCTCGCATACAAAACAAGGCAAGACCAAGTGGAATCAAAGAAGTAGAGAGAAATAATAGTAAATAAAAATAAAAATAAAAAATAAAAATAAAGATAAAAATAACTTAACCAAATAATCAAACTTCCCTAAAAATAAGGAAAATTGGTTGTGCCAATCCCCGGCAACGGCGCCAAAAACTTGTTGAGTCACCGGCAAGTGTACCGGGTCGTCACAAGTAATAAAATAAACACGGTAAGAATTTACCGAGGTCGAACACAAGGATTGGGCTAACAATTCGACAAATTCGTGAGAAATTCGATAAGTTGGTTAAGTGACAGCAAATGGTTGAGAGAGAGAAAATAGGATTGTAATTCAAATTAACAAATCAACTAAGCTAAGGTATTAAAATCAGAAATTAAAATATCTAAGGTCTCAAATCCACCTACCCAATCATGCATAGTACCCAAGTGATGATGATTCTTTCCTAAGTTCAATTACAATGTCAACTAGGACCCCCAAATTCTCCTATATCCACTGTCGTGCTCAATAGGACGTATTCGATGATTGGATTAATTACTTACTAGGTCTCATAATCCTAATCATCAAACTCTATTAATTCTTGTTCCCTACTAGGTTGCACCGATCTCCTACTCACTCTCGTGCAATATTCGATCGATGATCCCAATTCAAGTTCTAAAACTCGAATTGCCTCCTAAGCCTCACCACGTTTAACTAGTCAATCACGCATGCATATGATCAACGCAATCAAATCAGAATTGGAAAACATAAATTGAAAGAGGAGAGAAAAACATACATCACATCGAATCCTACACCGCCATTGGTGGCTTCATTGATCCCTCGGACGAGGGGATTAGTTCCTCATGCTCGTAAAGACAGACAAGCAATTGGACCTAACGACCATAGTAAAATAAGAAAAAGAAAAGAGGAGAAGCAGCTCGAGAAACACGAAATGCGGCCAAAAATGCTACTCTAACAGTGGTGAATCAAAAGCTTCCAGCAATCCCTCAATCTGCCCTAAAACAACAATATATAGGATTCCTGATCTGCGCTCGCTCACGAGTCAAGCAATCTCTCGCGAGGCGAATATTAAAATTGGCGCGCATTCAAATTGGACTATCGCGAGGCGATACTATGTTCGCGAGGCGAGACAGAGAGGATGTCATTTCTGGCACAGTCAGGCCTTCAGGATCACGAGGCGAACAGTATATTCGTGGGGCGAGACAGAAAGGATGACTGTTGCTGCTTCAGCAGGTCTTCAGGCTCGCGAGGCGAGCATCCACTCGCGGGGCGAGTGTCTCCAGAATGGCAATTTTCACTGTTTCTTGGCTTTCCTTGACTCTCAGAGCTTCACTTCTAACTTGAAACAATAAAAAGAAACAAAAAGCGTAATTCTATTCAAAATAGACTAAAAACTACTAAAACTGCCTAGAACGAGTCAAAGTCTTACTTAGGAACAAAACAAGGCCAAATTTGGGCGAAAACGAGATTGAACTCGAATAATTAGCACAAACCGCACTCCATCTAGTTATAAAACTAGATAAGCCAGAGGCTTATTGATGAGCCTCTGTTTGACTGGTTTTATAACTAGTAAAGACCTTGGCTTTGTGCTTATTTTATATCATTTTTACCCAAATTAGACTTGATTGTCTCTAAGTAGTATATCGAGTCTGTAAAGTGTTTTTAAGTTAATTTAGTTGATTTAGAGTGAATAAAGTGTTTACTTTTATTTTCTATTTTCAGGTTAATAAAAAGGAATAATTTTGGAGTTTCTCACCCCGCGAGCAGACTGTTCGCCTCGCGACCCCGAAGCTGACTGTTCCAAGAAAATGCAAAGTCTCTGGTTCGCCCCGCGAATACATGGCTCGCCTCGCGAGTCATCCAACCATGAAAAGTCAGAGACGATCACGGCTTGGCCGTGTGGAAGGTCACGGGCGTTGCAGTTTGGGAATTTGAAGAGTTCGCCTCGCGAATGATATGCTCGCCTCGCGAGAAGACCAAGAGTTGCAGACCTTTCGCATAATTCGCCTCGCGAGCAGTACTTCGCCTCGCGAGGACTTGGATTCCAGAAACGTGTATTTAAGCAGTTTTAGGCAGAACTGAGAAGGGGGTCAGAATTAGCCAGTTTTGGCTAGTTTCTGAGTTTGTAGTCTTTTGTTTTATTTTAGTTTAGATAGTTGTTTTACTTTTGTAATGGAGAATTAGTCTCCTAGATTAATCTACTGTGATTGGTTTCTGTTAAGACTTGAGGTTTCTGTAATCCTGTTTCATTTGCTTTTCTCTTTTCAATGCCATGCTTTATATTTCTGTTTGCTTAATTCAGGAGTATATTGTGTTGTGTTGGTTTATCTCGGTGATATCATGTTCCTATAATTAATCGCGTTTGCTTAATTCGCGTGTGTTCGTTTCGTGTTCGCTTAGTTCACGAAGGGCTTAACCCCGTTTGCTTAATTCGGGAATAGGGACATATATTTGTAGTAGTGGTTTCGCTTGTAAATTGTTGCTACAACCGGGAGGGGATTAGAATTTGCTTAGGGTTGCATGAACCGATGATAGTTGGGAAACCGAGAACAGTAGGTTAATCGCTTTAGCTTATTTGGTAACTGCTCTATTTTCTTGCTTTGTTTTCTGTTTTGCTTCTTTAATTTAGTTTCCAATCTCAAAACCCCCAATTCTAACTTTTTCTTACTTTTTCTGTCAATAATAACAACACCTAAAGAGTCCTTGAGAGACGATCCGAGTTGTCGCTCTATACTACATTATTTTGTAAACGCTCGTTCTTTTTGTCGCGTGGCGACAGCGCGTTCACTTATCAAAACACCGCAAACTTAAACCTTGCTTGTCCCCAAGCAAGCTAAAACTCAAAAAGACTCAAGACTTGGCAAGCTTAAAGGATTCAATCAGGTTCGCACAAATTTCATGCAATCTTTAACAAAACAGTTTTTCTTCAATGATTTCCCCCTTGCATCAATGTAATCCCCACATTCATTTACTTTAAACAATTGAGAACTTCATCATGCATGCAATCATTAATCTAAGTTGAGGATCCAAGTTACACACAAAAGGGAGATCACCAAATTCAAACAATTGCCTTCCTCACAAGGGCATTTAGTAATTCACTCATTCTCTCAAATTCGTCTAGGCTATCAACTTTTCACTCAATTTCATATATCAAGAGCACCTTTCATGAATTTGATTTTCATCTCAAAAATAGTTCCCACGAAAACATGCATGCAACATCAGAATGTCTTTTAAAGGTTGTAATGGGGCCTAGCTAAGGGTAGGATATTCAAGGATACTAGGGTTAAGTCCCTAGGAACTAAGAGAGCATGAGCATTTGACACATATTCCCCTCAAATTCCTTTTTCCATTTTTCTTTTTGCCTTGGGTGACTACAGCCTTTTCCTTGCTATTTTTTCTGTTTTGCCCCTTTTCTTTTGGCAATTTTTTTCTTTCTTTTCTTTTTTTTTCTTTTTCTTTGTGACTTGGGTTTCAACCTTTATTTTTCTTTTTCTCAACCCAAAATGACATATCACCTTGTAGCCACCCCAAACTTAGTTTCTCACAACCCTTCTCTTGCTAAGCTTCCATGCTCTGCTAATCCTAAGATTGGGTTAACATGGTTTTTCAGATTTTTGGCTTATAATATAGGGTCATCAAGAAACAATAGGATAATTAGGCTCAATGTGGCTAACTAGGGAACATACATTAGGGATGGTTCTTTTTAGGCCAAGTAGATATTTCAAAGAAAATTGCCTAAATCATTTGATGCAACACATAGACATGCAAACCATGAAGAGATTCAAGCAAATTCGGGAAAGTGCAACTTAAAAGTGATTCACACAATCAAAAACAAAGTTGGAGGCTCAAATCCTCACCTGGACATTTTGCAAATTGTTTGACCGAGATACAATTCCTAGTGTGTGCACCCATTCACCCCAAACTTGTCATAAATCAAGCAATCACAACAAAATTTCTCAAAGTTCAATTTTCAAATTTTCCCATGGGGATCAACTTTTTTATTTTCAGAACCTAGGGGGAAATCATCAATGGTCAAAATAATTCATGCAATCAATCTATGCTAAATTTAATTAAAATCCAACAAGCTTGCCGACACACACACTCATACACATACTCTTGATCTTCTCAAATTATTCAAGAGCGACAAACAAAAACAAAAAAAAAACCAAAAACAAAAACAACAATTGGTTCCCTCCCCCACACTTAAAGCATACATTGTCCTCAATGAAAGAACACAGATATATAAAATAAGAGTGAGGAAAGGAGAGGGTGCTCCCTGATCAAATACTAGTGGAGGTGGTCGCTTCCACGGAAAGTTCTTCTACGATTGCATCCTCATCCAATTGTTCCCTCGGGCACCCCTCTGCTGGGCCAAAGGCCTCTCCTGGAAGAGATCCTGCAAATCAAAAACTTAGTTGCAAATTCGCGAGGCGAGATGTCACTCGCGAGGCGAATCTGGAAAATTGTTATTCACACTTTCCAGAATCGCGAGGCGAGTAGTATCTCACGACGCGAATCTGGAATTCCAACAGATGATGATGCCTAGAATCGTGAGGCGAAAGAAGTCCTCGCGACGCGAGACAGAAGCGTGAGCAAGCCTCTGAGATTCAGGGCTTGTCTCGCGTAGCCACTATGGATTCGCGTGGCGAATCAAGCTTTTTTTTTTTTAATATATAAATGAAAATGACAGAACTAAAAATAAAGGATACCTATCTTGGGTTGCCTCCCAATAAGCGCTTCTTTAATGTCACTAGCTTGACTTATTAAGAAGCATCCACCAGGATCCCATAGCCTGTGGCATAAGGGCCAAGAGATGCTCATCATGTTAGATCCTCCACCCGGATCCCATGGTTTGTGAAGTGGCAATTGCAGAAGCATTACGACTCTATCCATAATTCCACCTAGCACGTGTGTGAAAACTCCATTGACCTCTTCAATTATGAACTCACTTCCTCTCGGGTCAAATGGTGTTTTCCCGAGGAAGTGTGCCAGACAAGTGGGAGGGTTTAACTTACCAATGTTCACACATGCATGTAAGCCAACATAGTTATCCAATGCAGTAATTTCAGGTTGCTTGGCAAGCATGGTGAAATCCACTACCACATCATCTGCATTTTGATCCATCCCCCTTGCTCCGGTGCCTGAGGGTATTGTACTAGCCGTTTGCAAATCTCCCCCACTTGCTCCCGTGCCTGGTCACTTGCCAACTCCTCTTTCTCAGGTTGCTCTTCCTCAACATGTAGTTGTTCCGGGGCCTTGTCTGGGAAAGTGCCTGGGAGACGCTCATTTAGTTGCTTTGCAAGCTGAGCAACCTGCGTCTCTAGATTCTGAATTGCCGCCCCTATATGAGTTTCCAACTTATCAATGGATGTGCTTGTATTGATTGCCAACTTCTCAACTGCGTGCTCAACTTCTCAATAGCCAACTCCCAAGGTTGCCTTCCACCATCCTGTTGAGGTTGTTGTTGCCAATTCTGTTGAGGTTGTGGTTGCCCGGCTAGACCACCGCCAGCATTACTCCAAGCGAAACCCGGATGGTCTCTCCTCATATAACCCCTATTCTGATTCTGACTGTTCCTCTGATAGATGTCCTTGGGCACGCTGTCATAGAAATTATGGCATGAGTCCACATATTCTTGAGAGAAGTAGAACGGACAGCTCTGATTGACATGGTCTCCATTACAATTTTCGCAACCCGGAAGCATTCCCTCGTGTACCTCGCATACAAAACAAGGCAAGGCCAAGTGGAATCAAAGAAGTAGAGAGAAATAATAGTAAATAAAAATAAAAATAAAAAATAAAAATAAAGATAAAAATAACTTAACCAAATAATCAAACTTCCCTAAAAATTAGGAAAATTGGTTGTGGCAATCCCCGGCAACGGCGCCAAAAACTTGTTGAGTCACCGGCAAGTGTACCGGGTCATCGCAAGTAATAAAATAAACACGGTAAGAATTTACCGAGGTCGAACACAAGGTTTGGGCTACCAATTCGACTAATTCGCGAGAAATTCGATAAGTTGGTTAAGTGACAACAAATGGTTGAGAGAGAGAAAATAGGATTGTAATTCAAATTAACAAATCAACTAAGCTAAGGTATTAAAATCAGAAATTAAAATATCTAAGGTCTCAAATCCACCTACCCAATCATGCATAGTACCCAAGTGATGATGATTCTTTCCTAAGTTCAATTACAATGTCAACCAGGACCCCCAAATTCTCCTATATCCACTGTCGTGCTCAATAGGACATATTCGATGATTGGATTAATTACTTACTAGGTCTCATAATACTAATCATCAAACTCTATTAATTCTTGTTCCCTATAAGGTTGCACCGATCTCCTACTCACTCTCGTGCAATATTCGATCGATGATCCCAATTCAAGTTCTAAAACGTGAATTGCCTCCTAAGCCTCATCACGTTTAACTAGTCAATCACGCATGCATATGATCAACGCAATCAAATCAGAATTGGAAAACATAAATAGAAAGAAGGGAGAAAAATATACATCACATCGAATCCTACACCGCCATGGGTGGCTTCATTGATCCCTCGGACGAGGGGATTAGTTCCTCATGCTCGTAAAGACAGACAAGCAATCGAACCTAACGACCATAGTAAAATAAGAAAAAGAAAAGAGGAGACGCAGCTCCAGAAACGAGAAATTCGGCCAAAAACGCTACTCTAACAGTGGTGAATCAAAAGCTTCCAGTGATCCCTCAATCTGCCCTAAAATAGCAATATATAGGATTCCTGATCTGCGCTCGCTCGCGAGGCGAGCAATCTCTCGCGAGGCGAATATTAAAATTGGCGCGCATTCAAATTGGACTCTCGCAAGGCAATACTATGTTCACGAGGCGAGACAGAGAGGATGTCATTTCTGGCACAGTCAGGCCTTCAGGATCGCGAGGCGAGCAGTATATTCGCGGGGCGAGACAAAATGGATGACTGTTGCTGCTTCAGCTGGTCTTCAGGCTCGCGAGGTGAGCATCCACTCGCGGGGCGAGTGTCTCCAGAATGGCAATTTCCACTGTTTCCTGGCTTTCATTGACTCTCAGAGCTTCACTTCTAACCTGAAACAATAAAAAGAAACAAAAAGCGTAATTATATTCAAAATAGACTAAAAACTACTAAAAATGCCTAGAACGAGTCACAGTCTAACTTAGGAACAAAACAAGGCCAAATTTGGGTGAAAACGAGATTGAACTCGAATAATTAGCACAGAAACCACAGTCCATCTAGTTATAAAACTAGATAAGCCAGAGGCTTATCATGGTGCACTAGATTTCTAATTTGGCTGGGTAAGTTGCACTGTATTCCTGATCTGGCTCGGTGTGGTGCATCGGATTCCTCACCTGGCTAGTTTCTGGTGCATCCGATTCAAGACATGGCTCGGTCTGGTGCCCCAGATTCCTGACCTGGCTCGATCTGGTGCAACAGATTCATGACCTACCTAGGTAAGGTGCACCGGATTCCTGATCTGGCTGGTGTGGTGCACCAGATTCCTAACCTGGCTCGGTCTGGTGCACCAGATTCATGACCTGGCTCATTCTGGTGCACCAGATTCCTGACTTGGGTATTTCTGGTGCACCGGATTCCTGACCTGCCTCGGTGTGGTGCACCGGATTTCTGATTTGGCTGGGTAAGATGCACCGTATTCCTGATCTAGCT
>JAUPTC010001605.1:0-22783 GCA_030762895.1 Sophora flavescens
TTTCAGCGTCAGTTGCTAAACAGCGGCGTTAAGAAACAAACTTTTTAACTCCGATTCTTTTAACAAGCCAAGCTAAAGTGATTGATTTCTGATGACACTTTCCATGTCGATTCTTTAAGCAACCTTCGTTAAGCGGCGTTCAACGATTCTTTTTCGCAGTAGAAGTAAAGGTGGTGATTTTTATTGAGCCCGCTTTCAACGTCAGTTCTTTATGGCGGCGTTAAATTGACCTTTAACCGGTTCTTTTAACAGCCCGAGTAAAGGTGTGATTTTTTGTGAGCCGCTTTCAGCGTCGGTTCCAACAAACAACTTATTGTTGAAGTGGTGCTTTAACTTGATTCTTTTAACAAGCTGAAGTAAAAGGTGATTGATTTTCTTGTGAGCCTTTCAGCGTTAGTTCTTTGAAGCAGCGGCGTTTAAAAGTGAACATTTTAACCGGTTCTTTTAACGGCCCGAAGTGAAGGGTGATCAGATTTTCACCGTCATTACGCACCAAGCGTCAGTGCTAAATTAGCAGCGTTAAAAGTGAATGCCACAACAGTTCTTTAACTGTTTGAAGTAAAGGTAGTTGATTTTTAGTGAGCCAGCTTCAGCGTCGGTTCACTGAAAGCGGCCAGCGTTAAGTGAACGCACTGCTTGAGTTCTTTGCTGGCCAAGTAAAGGTAGTTGATTTTTTCTAAATGAGCCGCTTTCAGCGTTGATTCTTTAAACAAGCGTGTAAAAGTGAATCTTTTAACGATTCTTTTATAAGCGAAGTAAAGAGGTGATGATTTTTTATTGAGCCCACTTTTAACGTCGAGTTCTTTAAACAGCGGCGTTAAAGTGACACCTAACAGTTCTTTTTATAGCGACTGAAGTAAAGTGAGTGCCCATTTTTGTGAGCCCCAATTAGTTCATTAAACAAGCGGCGTTAAAAGTGAAAACCTTTTAACTTGATTATTTTAACAATTGAAGTTAAAGGTGATTAATTTCCCCTAATGAGCCAACTTTTCATAAATAGGATTGCTGAACAAATGACGTTAAAAGTAAATCTTTAACTAAAATTATTTTAACTGCTTTAAGTAAAAGGTGGTTGATTTTTAGTGAGGCACTTTCCAGCGTCAGTTCTTTAAACAAGCTGACCGAAATAAAAGTAGACCTTTTAACAGAGTTCTTTCCATAAGAAAGCTGAAGTGAAGGTAATTGATTTTCTAGTCGATGCCTCAACGTCGAGTTCTTTAAACAACTGGCGTTAAAGTGAACCTTTTAACTTCAGTTCTTTTAACAAACTGAATATAAGGTGATGATTGGTTTACCAGTGGTCACTTTCCAGCGTGCAGTTCTTTGCGCTTACGTTAAAAGCGAAAACCCGTTTACCCAGTTCTTTTCGCAATGAAGTAAGGGTAGTTTGATTTTTATTGAGCCAACTTTACCGTGAGTTCTTTAAACAAGCGACGTTAAGTGAACCTTTTAACTTCGGTTCTTTTAACCAGCCAAGTAAATTGTGATTTTTGTAGTTACTTTCCAGCGTGAGTTCTTTAAACAAGCGTTAAAAGTGAACCTTTTAACCGAGTTCTTTTAACAGTGAAGTAAAAGGTGATTGATTTTCAGTGGTTACTTTCAGCGTCGTTCTTAAACAAGCGGCGTTAAAAGTGAGCTCCTTCCGGTTCTTTTAACAACTGAGTAAAAAGGTGATTGATTTTTAGTGAGCCACTTTAGCGTCGAATCTTTAAACAACGGCGTTAAAGTGATCTTTTAACCCAGTCCTTTAACCAGCTGAAGTAAAGGTGGTTGATTTTTAGTGAGGCAGCCGGCGTGGGTTCTTAAACAAGCGGCGTTAAAAGTGAACCTTTTAACTTGAGTTCTTTTAACTGAAGTAAAGGTGGTCGATTCTTTTAACCCACCGCATGTTCTTTTAATCAGCGCGTTAAAGTGAACTTTCAAAGTTCTTTTAAGAAGTAAAAGGTGATAGATTTTTGGCCACTTTTCGCGTCAGTTCTTTAAAGCGGCGTTAAAGTGGTTTTAACCAGTTCTTTTAACAGAAGTAAGGTGTGTTTTGTGGACCAGCGTCGTTCTACCGGCGTTAAAAGTGAACCTTTTACAGTTCTTTTACACGAAGTAAAGGTGATTGATTTCTAGTGAGCCACTTTCCGCGTCATTCTTTAAACAACGGCGTTAAAAGTGAGGCTTTTAACCGTTCTTTTAACAACTGAAGTAAAAGGTGATTGATTTTTATTGAGCCTTTCGCGTCAGTTCTTTAAAAGGGCGTTAAGTGAACCTTTTAACTTCATTCTTTTAACTGAAGTAAAGGTGGTTGATTTTTAAGTGAGCCACTTTCAGCGTCATTCTTTAAGCAAGCGACGTTAAAAGTGAACCTCTAACGTTCTTTTAACGAAGTAAAGGTGTTGATTTTTTGACCACTTTCGCGTCGAGTTCTTTCGGGCGTTAGTGAACTTTTAACCGTTCTTTTACATGGAGTAAAGAGGTGATTGATTTCCCAGTGAACCACCTTTAACGTCGATTCCTCAAACAAGGTTAAAAGTGAACCTTTTAACAGTTCTTTTCGAAGTAAAGGTGGTTGATTTTCTATGAGCCACTTTAGCGTCGGTTCTTTAAACAAGTGGCGTTAAAAGTGGACCCTTCACTTTTAAACAACAGTAGGGTGGGGTAGTTCTAAACAAGTAGGTAAAGGGGGGTGATTTCTAGTGGGGCCCTTTCAGCGTATTCTTTAAACAAGCGGGGTTAAAAGTGAACCTTTTACTGATTCTTTTAACAAGAGTAAAGGGTGATTGATTTCTAGTGACCACTTTTCACGACAGTTCTTTAAACGAGGCGTAAAATGAACCTTTTAACTCGATCCTTTTAACAGCCGAAGTAAAAGGTGATTGATTTTTAAGAGCCACTTTCAGCGTGGTTCTTTAAACCGGCGTTAAAAGTAACCTCTCAACCAGTTCTTTTAGGTGAAGTAAAAGGTGATTGATTTTTAGTGAGCCACTTTTAACGTCAGTTCTTTAAGCAAGCGGTGTTAAAAATGAACCTTTTAACGGTTCTGTAAATGAAGTAAAGGTGATGATTTCCTATGAAGCCCTTTCGCGTGAGTTCTTCAAACAAGCGGCGTTAAAAGTGACGCCAACCGATTCTTTTAACAAGCGAGTAAAGGTGACGATTTTTAGTAAGCGCTTTTAGCGTCAGTTCTTTAAATAGCGGCGTTAAAGTGAACCCTAACCCAGTTCTTTTAACCTGAAGTAAAGGTGATTGATTTTTGAGCCACTTTCGTGAGTCTCAAACAGCGGCGTAAGGCATGTTAGTTCTTTTAACAAGTGAAGTAAGGTGTTGATTTTAGTGACCCGCATTCAACGCAGTTCTTTAAACAACCGGCGTTAAAGTGAACTTTAACCAGTTCTTTCAACAAGCTGAAGTAGGTGATTGATTTTATGGCCACTTTTGGCGATGATTTCTTTAAACAACGCGTTAAAAGTGACCCCCTAACCAGTTCTTTGGCGAGTAAAGGTCATTGATTTTTAGTGAACCGCTTTCAGCGTCGGCTAACAATGACGTTAAAAGTGGACCGTTTAATTCTTTTAACAATTGAAGTAAAAGGTGATTTGATTTTTATTGAGCCACTTTTAACGTCGATTCTTTAAGCAACGGCGTTAAAAGTGAACTGGTACAGTCCTTTTACAAGGAATAAAGGTGATTAATTTTCTGTGAAACCACTTTCAGCGTCAGTTCTTTAAGCTAGTGGCGTTAAGAAACCTTTAACAGTTCTTTAGCTGAAGTAAAAGGTGATGATTTTTAGTGACCACTTGCGTCGATTGTTTAAACAAGCGGCGTTAAAAGTGAACCCTTAACCGATTCTTTTAACAAGCGAAGTAAAAGGTGATTGATTTTTGTGAGCCACTTTAGCGTCGTTCTTTAAACAAGCGGCGTAAAAAGTGACGCCGCCCATCCTTTTAACAAGTAAGTAAAGGTGATTGATTTTTGAGCCACTTTCAACGCGGTTCTTTAAAAGGGCGTTAAAAGTGAACCCCAACGATTCTTTTGCAAGCTGAAGTAAAGGTGATCGATTTTCTAGTGAGTCGCTTTTTAACTCAGTTCTTTAAACAGGCGTTAAAAGTGAACTTTTAACCCGAGTCTAACGTTGGTAAAGGTGATTGATTTTTTTATGAGCCACTTTAACGTAAGTTCTTTAAACAGCGGCGTTAAGTCGAACCCAAACTCAGTTCTTTTAACATTGAAGTAAAAGGTGATTGATTTTTGTGATCCACTTTCCGCGTCAGTTCTTTAAACAAGCATCGTTAAAAGTGAACCTCTAACAGTTCTTTTAACAAGCTGAAGTAAAGGTGATTGATTTTATGACCACTTTTAAAACTCGAGTTCTTTAAACAAGCGGCTAAAAGTGAACCTTTAACCAGTTCGTTAGGCGGTAAAAGTGAGTGATTTCTAGTGACCACTCAGCGCAGTTCTTTAAACAGCGGGTTAAAAGTGAACCTTACTAACGGCTTTTCAACTTAGTAGTAAAGGATGATTTATATTTGGCCGCCTATTCCCTGCTAAAGCCTGAACCATTTAACCGTGAGCTAGCGGTTCCATATCTGGAGTTGAAGGTAACCGATTTTTAATAAGCCACTTTTCGTCAGATTCTTTAAAAGGCGTTAAAAGTATGATTCTTTTTTAAAGGAAAATGTAATTAATTTTTGTGAGCTTTAGCGTCAGTACGCGGCGTTAAAAGTGATCCTTTTAACCGATTCTTTTAACAAGCCGAAGTAAAGGTTATTGATTTTTAGTAACCCACTGTGATCGATTCTTTAAACTACCAACGTTAAAGTGAGCAATTTAACCATTCTTTAAACTGAAGTAAAAAGGCAGTGTTTCTTCTTTGCACTTTTAACGTGTTCTTTCAAGCAGGCGGCGTTGGAAAGGAAATTTAACCGATTCTTTTAATAGCGAAGTAAAATTTGATTGATTTTTAGTGAGCCATTTTTAGCGTCGAGTTCTTTAAACAATCGATGTTAAAGTGAACCTTTAACCAGTTCTTTTAACAAGCGAAGTAAGGTGAGATTTTTTCTGACCCCTTTGACATCGATTATTCAAACAAGCCGAAGTTAAAATGAATTTTAACCGATTCTTTTAACATGAAGTAAAAGGTGATTGATTTTCGTCGGCCACTTTTGCGTCGAGTTCTTTAAACAAGCGGGTAAAATTGAATCTTTAACCGAGTTCTTTTAAAGCCAAGTAAGTAAAGGTGACCAAATTCTCGTGAGCCACTTTGCGTCATTCTTTAAACAACCCGTAAAGTGAAGCTTCTAACCGATTCTTTTAACAAGCGAGGTAAAGGGATTGATTTTTTCAGCCACTCACATCAGTTCTTTAAACAAGCGGCGTTAAAATCAATCTGCTAACCAGTTCTTTTAACCCGAAGTAAAAGTGATTGATTTTTAGTGAGCCACTTTACGTGGGTTCTTTAAACAACGGCGTTAAAAGTGAACCTTCAACTGATTCTTTTAACAAGAAGTAAAGGCGTTGATTTCTCGACCACTTTTAACGTCATTCTTTAAACAAGCAGCGATAAAAATGAACCTTTACTTCGGTTCTTTTAACAGGGTAAAGGTGATTGATTTTCCAGTGAGGCACTTTCAGCGTCGAGTTCTTTAAACAAGCGGCGTTAAAAGTGAACCTTTAACCGGTTCTTTTAACAAGTGGTAAAGGAGATTGATTTTCTATTCAGCCACTTTTAACGTCGAGTTCTTTAAGCAAGCGGCGTTAAAAGTGTCCCTTTACCGAGTTCTTTTCGCGAAGTAAAAGGTGATTGATTTTCAGTGAGCCACTTTCAGCGTCGGTTCTTTAAACAAGCGGCGTTAAAGTGAACCTTTTAACTTCAGTTCTTTTAACAAGCGAAGTAAAGGTGATTGATTTTTAGTGAGCCACTTTTAACGTCGAGTTCTTTAAACAACGGCGTTAAAAGTGAACCTCCAACTTGATTCTTTTAAGGAGTAAAAGGTGATTGATTTTAGTGAGCCACTTTTGCGTCGGTTCTTTAACAACCGGCGTTAAAAGTGAACCTGAACCAGTTCTTTTAACAAGCGAAGTAAAGGTGAGATTCTAGTGCGCCACTTTTAACGTGTTCTTTAAACAGCGGCGTTAAAGTGATCCTTTTAACGCCTTTAACACACCCGAAGTAAAGGTGATTGATTTTTAGTGAGCCACTTTTAGCGTCAGTTCTTTAAGCGGTTAAATGGTGCAAACATTCTTTTGGCGTTAAAAGTGAGTTGTTTACTTTTGAGTCGATCTTTAAGTGAAGTAAAGGGTAAGGTGATGATTTTAGTGAGCCCTTTTAACGTCAGTTCTTTAAACAGGCGTTAAAAGTGAACATTAACCGATTTCTTTTAACAAGCCCAAGTAAAGGTGATTGATTTCCCAGTGAGCCGCTTTTAACGTCGAAGTTCTTTAAACAGCGTTAAAAGTGAACCTTTTAACTTCAGTTCTTTCAACAAGCGAGTAAAAGGTGATTGATTTCTATTGACCCCTTTTAGCGTCAAGTTCTTTAAACAGCGGCGTTAAAAGTGAACCTACTAACCCAGTTCTTTTAACACGGAAGTAAAAGGTAATTCAATTTTCTAGTCACCCACTTTCAACTCGATTCTTTAAACAAGCAGCGTTAAATTGAACTTTAACCAGTTCTTTTAACAACGAAGTAAAAGGTGATTGATTTTTTATTGAGCCACTTTCACGATTCTTTAAACAAGCGGCGTTAAAAGTGAACCTTTTAACCGGTTCTTTAACGGTGAAGTAAAGGTGATTGATTTTCTAGTGAGCCCGCCAACGTCATTCTTTAAACAAGCCCGGCGTTAAAGTGAACCATTTAACTCAGTTCTTTTAACAAGCCGAAGTAAAAGGTGATTGATTTTCTAGTGAGGCTTTCAGCGTCGGTTCTTTAAACAGCGGCGTTAAAAGTGAACCTTTTAACCAGTTCTTTTAACAAGCTGAAGTAAAAGGTGATTGATTTTTAGTGACCACTTTTAACATCAGTTCTTTAAGCAATGGCGTTAAAAGTGAACGCCTAACTACAGTTCTTTTAAAAGCGAAGTAAGGTAATTGATTTTTTAGTAAGCCACTTTCAGCGTCGATTCTTTAAACAAGCGGCGTAAAGTGAACACCTAACCGTCTTTTAACAAGCGAGTAAAAGGTGATTGATTTTTAGTGAGCCACTTTTGGAGTTCTTTAAACAAGCGGAGTTAAAAGTGAACCTTTTAACATTCTTTTAACTGCTGAGTAAAAGGTGATTGATTTTTTTAGTGAGCCACTTACGTCAGTTCTTTAAACAAGCGGCGTTAAAGTGAACCTTTAACCAGTTCTTTTAACAAGCGAAGTAAAGGTGATTGATTTTTGTGAGCCCTTTAACGTGGTTCTTTAAACAAGCGGCGTTAAAGTGAACCTTTGCTCATTCTTTTGACAGCGAAGTAAAGGTGATTGATTTTGTGAGCCACTCCCTCGTGAGTTCTTTAAACAATGGCGTTAAAAGTGAACCTTCAACCAGTCTTTTAAAGCTGAAGTAAAAGGTGATTGATTTTCTGTGAGCCTTTTAGCTCAGTTCTTTAAACACAGCGTTAAAAGTGAACCTTTATCTCTTTTTAACAGCGAGTAAAGGTGATTGATTTTCTAGTGAGCCACTTTTAACGTCCAGTTCTTTAAACACGGCGTTAAAAGTGAACTCTTTTAACCCAGTTCTTTTAACCGAAGTAAAAGGTGTTGATTTTCTAGTGACCCTTTTAGCGTCAGTTCTTTAAACAACGGCGTTAAAGTGAACCTTTAACCGGTTCTTTAAGCGATAAGGGTGATTGATTTTCTAGTGGCCACTTTTAACGTCGATTCTTTAACAATGGCGTTAAAGTGAACCTTTTAACCAGTTCTTTTAAGCTGAAGTAAAGGTGAGATTTTCTAGTGAGCCACTCGAGCGTCGATTCTTTAAACAAGCGGCGTTAAAGTGAACCATCTAACTTTAGTTCTTTTCTGTGAAGTAAAGTGATTAATTTTCTAGTAAGCCACTTTTACGTCGAGTTCTTTAAACAACGGCGTTAAAAGTGAACCTTTTAGCTTCAGTTCTTTAACAACTGAAGTAAAGGTGATTGATTTTTAGTGAGCCACTTTTAACGCGGTTCTAAACAAGCGGCGTTAAAAGTGAACCTTTTTCCGAGTTCTTTAAGCGAAGTAAGGTGATTGATTTTTATGAGCAACTTTTAACGCGTCTTTAAACAAGCGGCGTTAAAAGTGACTTTTAACCGATTCTTTTAACAAGCGAAGTAAAGGTGTTGATTTTCGTGACCTTTTTAACGTCAGTTCTTTAAACAGCGGCGTTAAAAGTGAACCGTAACCAGTTCTTTTAACAAGCTGAGTAAAGGTGATTGATTTTCTAGTGAGCCACTTTTAATGTCGAGTTCTTTAAACAAGCGGCGTTAAAAATGAAACTAACCGGTTCTTCTTTTAACGCAGTAAAAGGTGATTGATTTTTGTGAGCCGCTTTCAACGTCAGTTCTTTAAACAACGGCGTTAAATGAACTTTAACCGTCTTTAACAAGCGAAGTAAAAGGTGACATTTTTGAAGCCACTTTTAGCGTCATTCTTTAAACAAGCGGCGTAAAAGTGAACTTTAACCGATTCTTTTAACGAAGTATAAGGTGATTAATTTTTTATGCGTTCTTTAAACACGTTAAACGAATTTCTAACCGATTCTTTAAAGAAGTAAAGGTGATTGATTTTTTTCCCAGTCAGCCACTCCCCTCATTCTTTAAAAAGCGGCGTTAAAAGTGAACCCATTCTTTTAACAAGCCGAGTAAAGGTGTTGATTTCTAGTGAGCAACCTGGATTCTTTAAACAGCGGCGTTAAAGTGAGCCTTTCACCGTCCTTTTAAACTGAGTAAAAGGTGATTGATTTTTCAGTGAGCCACTTTGCGTCATTCTTTAAACAGCGGCGTTAAAGTGAACACAACCATTTTAACAAGGAGGTAAAAGGTGATTGATTTTTAGTGACCACTTTCAGCTCGAGTTCTTTAAACAAGTGGCGTTAAAAAATTGAACCGCCGGTTCTTTTAACTGAAGTAAGGTGATAAATTTTTAGTGGGCACACATCGAAACAAGCGGGGCAGGACTGTGAGTTCTTTGAGGAAGTAAAGGGAGATTGAGCCACTTTTCAACGTCGAGTTCTTTAAACAACGGCGTTAAAAGTGAACCTTTAACCGGTTCTTTTAAAGTGGTAAAGGTGATTGATTTTTAGTGAGCCACACTCAGCGAGTTAAAGCGAGAAGGCCCAGTCGGTCTTTATGTTGGAAGAAGGTGGTATTGGAGCTTAGTTCTTTAAACAACGGCGTTAAAGTGAACCTTTTAACGGTTTTTAACAAGAAGTAAAGGTGATTAATTTCTATTGAAGCCACTTTTAGCGCGAGTTCTTAAACAATGTTGTTAAAGTGAACCATTGCCAGTTCTTTAACAGCCAAGTAAAGGTGATTGATTTTTATTGAGCCACTGCGCCGGTTCTTAACAGCGGCGTTAAAGTGCAACCCAGTTCTTTTAACAAAGTAAAAGGTACGATTCCTAGTCGACCACTTTTACGCGTCGGTTCTTTAAAAAACAGCGTTAAAGTGAACCTCTTAACCAGTTCTTTTAACAAGCAGAGTAAGGGATTGATTTTAGTCAACCCTACTGTCGGTTCTTAAACAAGCCCGGCGTTAAAAGTGGCTTTTGATTCTTTTAAGCGAAGTAAGGTGTTGATTTTTAGTGAGCCACTTCGCGTCAGTTCTTTAAACAGCAGCGTTAAGAGTGAACCTCTACGAGTTTCTTTTAACAACTAAGTAAAAGGTGATTGATTTTTGTGAGCCACTTTTACATGTCGATTCACTACAATAGGCGTTAAAGTGAACCTTTCTAAGTTCTTTTAACAGCGAAGTAAAGGAGGATTTTTAGTGAGCCACTTTCAGCGTCGAGTTCTTTAAGCAAGCTGGCGTTAAAGTGAACACTAATTGAAGTCTTTGCTGGGCGGTAAGGTGGTTGTTCCGAGAAGCCGCTAATGCGATTCTTTAAACAAGCGCGTAAAGACCACACCAATTCTTGTGAAGTAAAAGGTGATTGATTTTCTATTCGACACTTTTAACTCATTCTTTAAACAGCGGCGTTAAAAGTGAACCTTTTAACCATTCTTTTAACAACTCAAGTAAAGGTGACGATTTCTAGTGACCACTTTTACGGATTCTTTAAACAGCGGCGTTAAAAGTGAAGATTAACCAGTTCTTTAACAAGCGAAGTAAAGGTGATTTGATTTTTAGTGAGGCACTTTCAACGTCGGGTTCTTTAAACAAGCGGCGTTAAAAGTGAACCTTCTAACGATTCTTTTAACATATAAAGTAAAGGGGGATTGATTTTTAGTGAGCCACTTTCAACCTCAGTTCTTTAAGAATTGGCGTTAAAAGTGCTTTAACCAGTTCTTAATTGAAGTAAAGGTAATTGATTTCTAGTGAGCCACTTTTAACGTCAGTTCTTTAAACAAGCGGCGTTAAAAGTGAACTTTTAACCAGTTCTTTTAAAGGGTAAAGGTGATTGATTTTCTGTGAGCCATTTTTAACGTGTTCTTTAAACAACGGCGTTAAAAGTGAACCTCCTAACCGGTTCTTTTAACAAGCGAAGTAAAAGGTGACGATTTTTTTGTCAGCCCTTTCAACGTGGTTCTTAAACAACCAGCGTTAAAAGTGACGTTAACCGGTTCTTTTAAGCTGAGAAGTAAGGTGACCGATTTCTAGTGAGTCACTTTTGACGTAAGTTCTTTAATGGCGTTAAAAGTGAACCTTTTAACTTCAGTTCTTTTAAGAAGTAAAGGTGATTGATTTTTGAGCCCCTTTTAGCGTCAGTTCTTTAAACAGCGGCGTTAAAGTGAACCTTTTCACTTGATTCTTTAAGGCGAAAGTAAAGGTGATGATTTTTGTGAACCACTTTAACGTCAGTTCTTTAACACCGGCGTTAAAAGTGACTGCTAACCAGTTCTTTTAACAAGGAAGTAAAAGGCGATTGATTTTGGTGAGACTTTCAGCGTGAGTTCTTCTAAGCAAGCGGCGTTAAAGTGAACCTAACGAGTTCTTTTAACAACTGAAGTAAAAGGTGTTTGTTTTTCTAGTGAGCTACTTTTATCGTCAGTTCTTTAAACAAGCGGCGTTAAAAGTGAACTTCTAACCCAGTTCTTTTAACAAGCTGAAGTAAGGTGATTGATTTCAATCAGCACCTTTTCAGCGTCAGTTCTTTAAACAAGCGACGTTAAAAGTGAGGCCTAACCAGTTCTTTTAAGCGAAGTAAGGTGATTGATTTTTTGTGAGCCCTTTTACGCAGTTCTTTAAGCACCGGCGTTAAAGTGAACCTTTTCACCGGTTCTTTTAACGTGAAGTAAGGTGATCGATTTCCTAGTGAGCCCTTAGCGTGGTCGATTCTTCAAACAGCGGCGTTAAAAGTGAACTTTTAACCAGTTCTTTCAACAAGCGAAGTAAAAGGTGACTAATTTCCTAGTGACCCCTTTGCGTGGTTCTTTAAACAAGGGCGTTAAAAGTGAACTTTCTAAGTTCTTTAACGGAGGTAAAAGGTGTTAATTTCTATTGAGCCACTTTGAGCGTCAGTTCTTTAAACAACAGCGTTAAAGTGAGCCCTTTAACTTGAGTTCTTTTAAAAGCCGAAGTAAAAGGTGATTGATTTTCTAGTGAGCACTTTCAGCGTCGAGTTCTTTAAACGGGCGTTAAAAGTGAACCTTTTACCAGGTCGCTTCAAAAGCGAAGTAAAGGTGATTGATTTTTTAGTGAGCCACTTTTATCAGTTCTTTAAACAAGCGGCGTTAAAGTGAACCCTAACCAGTTCTTTTAACGCCGAAGTAAAGGTGATTGATTTTTTTTAGTGAGCCACTTTTACGTCAGTTCTTTAAACAAGCGGCGTTAAAGTGGAACCTTTTAACTTCCAGTTCTTTTAACAAGCTGAAGTAAAGGTGATTGATTTTGTAAAGAGCCACTTTAAGCGTCAGTTCTCTAAACAAATGGCGTTAAAAGTGACCTATAACCGGTTCTTTTAACAAGGGTAAATGTGATTGATTTTCGAGGGAACCATTTTCAAAATGGAGTTCTTTAAACAAGCGGCGTTAAAAAATTGGAACACTTTTAACATTGATAGCTTTTAACTGAAGTAAGGGTGATTGATTTTTTAGTGATCCCTTTCAAAGTCGATTCTTTAAACAAGGGGGGCGAAGTAAAAAGGTGTTGTTGTTTCTAGTGGGCCCCACATGTCAGTTCTTTAAACAAGCGGCGTTAAATGAACCTTTAACTTCACTTCTTTTAATAAGCGAAGTAAAGGGATTGATTTTCTAATGACCACTTTTAACGTCGATTCTTTAAACAGCGGCGTTTAAAGTGAACCTCCTAACCATTCTTTGAAGTTGAAGTAAAAGGTGACCGATTTTTATGAACCACTTTTAACGTCGATTCTTTAAACAAGCGGCGTTAAAAGTGAACCAAACTAACCAGTTCTTTTAACTGATAAAAGTTAATTGATTTCTATTAAGTCACTTTTTAATCGTCAGTTCTTTAAACAGCGGCGTTAAAAGTGAGCCTTTTCACTTTAGTTCTTTTAACAAGCGAAAAGAAAGGTGGTTGATTTTTTAGTGAGCCCTTTCAACCATAAAGTTAAACAAGCGGCGTTAAAATGAACTGCAACAACCGAGTTCCTTAACAAGCTCAAGTAAAAGGGTGATTGATTTTCTAGTGAGCACACTTTCAACGTCGTTCTTTAAACAGCGGCGTTAAAAATGAATTTTTAACCCAGTTCTTTTAACAAGCTGATAAAAGGTGATTGATTTTTGTGAGTTACTTTTCATGTCGATTTCTTTAAACAAGCGGCGTTAAAAGTGAACCATATAACTCAGTTCTTTTAACAAGCTGAAGTAAAAGGTGATTGATTTTTAATCGACCACTTTTAGCGTCGAGTTCTCTAAACAAGCGGCGTTAAAAGTGAACGTTCTAACCAGTTCTTTTAACTATTGAAGTAAAAGGTGATCGATTTTCTATTGACCACTTTCAGCGTCAGTTCTTTAAACAAGCGGCGTTAAAAGTGAACCTTTTAACCAGTTCTTTTAACAACTGGAGTAAAAGGTGAGTTGATTTTTTGTGAGCCACTCAGCGTCAGTTCTTTAAAACAACCGGCGTTAAAAGTGACTTTAACCAGTTCTTTTAAAGCTGAAGTAAAGGTGATTGATTCCTAGTGAGCCCACTTTTCGCGTCATTCTTTAAACAAGCGGCGTTAAAAGTGAAGCTTTTAACCAGTTCTTTTAGCAGTTGAAGTAAAAGGTGATTGATTTTTGGTGAGCAACTTTCAGCGTCAGTTCTTTAAACAACGGGCGTTAAAAGTGAACCTTTTACCCGGTTCTTTTAACATCTGAAGTAAAGGTGATTGATTCTTTGTGAGCCACTTTCGCGTCGAGTCTGTGAACAAGCGGCGTTAAAGTGAACTTTTAACTTGATTCTTTTAACAACCCGAAGTAAAGGTGACCGATTTTCTAGTGAGCCACTTTCAGCGCGATTCTTTAAACAAGCGGCGTTAAAAGTGAACCATTTAACCAGTTCTTTTAACAAGCCGAAGTAAAGGTGAGTGATTTTTATTAAGCCGCTTTCAGCGTCGGTTCTTTAAACAAGCGGCGTTAAAGTGAACCTTTTAACTGAATTCTTTTAACAAGAGTAAAAGGTGATTGATTTTTAATCGACCACTTTCAGCGTCGATTCTTTAAACAAGCGGCGTTAAAAGTGACCACCTTTTAACCATTCTTTTAACAAGCTGAAGTAAAGGTGATTGATTTTCAGTGACCCTTTTAACGTCGGTTCTTTAAGCAATGGCGTTAAAAGTAAATCCCTCAAGTTCTTTTGAAGTAAAGGTGATTGATTTTTAGTAGCCCTTTTGCGATTCTTTAAACAAGCGCGTTAAAGTGACCCCCCACCTAGTTCTTTTACCGAAGTAAAAGGGGTTGATTTTTGTGAGCCACTTTTAACGTCAGTTCCTAAACAAGCAGCGTTAAAAGTGTGCTAACCAATTCTTTTAACATGCTGTAAAGGTGGTCGATTTCTAGTGAGCAACCCCAGTCAATTCTTCAAACAGCGGCGTTAAAAGTGACGCACTTCGTTTCTTTAAGCAGCTAGACGACGCAAAGGGGAGGAGCCATTTGTGAGTTATTTAAACAACGGCGTTAAGAGTAACCTTTCTTCTTTTAGCAACCGAAGTAAAGGAATTGATTTTCCAGTGAGCCCCCCACGTATGAGTTCTTTAAACTAGCCGCGTTAAAAGTGAACAATTTAACCGATTCTTTAACGCAAGTAAGATTATTAATTTCCAAGTGAGCCACATTCAGCGTGGTTCTTTAAACAAGCGGCGTTAAAAGTGGCTCTTTTAACCACCAGTTCTTTTTAACAACAGTAAAAGGTGATGATTTTAGCGTGACGCGTTATTTTGTCGATTCTTTAAACCAGCAGCGTTCAAGTGAACCATTTCACTTGATTCTTTTATGGCCCGAAGTAAGAGTGAGTGTGATTTTCTAGTAGGCCACTTTCCGCGTCGATTCTTTAAACAATGACTTTAAAAGTGAACCTTTAACGATTCTTTTAACAAGCCCCAGTAAAGGAGTGATTGATTTTCTAATCGTACTTTTCAGCGTCGATTCTTTAAACAATGGCGTTAAAAGTGAACCTTTAACTTGATTAACACTTGGCCCAAGTAAAGGAGGTGATTTCTAGTAGGCCAAAATTCTTCGTCAGTTCTTTAGACAATGGCGTTAAAAGTGAACCTTTTATCTTGATTCTTTTAACAATGAAGTAAAGAGTGAGTCGGTCCTAATGAGCCACGTTCATTGTCGATTCTTCGTAGCGCTTTAAAGTGAACACTTTTAACCCCAGTTCTTTTCCCTGGTAGGTAAAGGTGAGTTGATTTTTTCCTAGTGAGCCACTTTGGCGTCAGTTCTTTAAACAACTGACTTTAAAAGTGAACCTTTTAACCGGTTCTTTTAACTGAAGTAAAGGTGATTGAATTTTCTAATCCCGATCACTTTCTTGTCGATTCTTAAACAAGCGGCGTTAAAAATTCGAACCTTTAACCGAGTTCTTTTAACAATGAAGTAAAGGTGATTGATTTTCCTAGTGTGCCACTTTCGCGTCAGTTCTTTAAACAATCGGCGTTAAAAAGTGAACATCTCATCTAGTTCTTTTAACAATTTCAAGTAAAAATTGATTTCTAGTAAAACAACTTTTCCCGTCAGTTCTTTAAAAAAGCGACGTCAAAAGTGGACATTTAACCTCGGTTCTTTTACCTGAAGTTAAAGGTGGTTGATTTTTATTAAGCCACTTAGCACCAGTTCTTTAAGCAATTGGCGTTAAAGTGAACCTTTTAACTCGGTTCTTTTAAAGCGAAGTAAAGGTGATTGATTTTTTGAGCCACTTTTCCCGTCAGTTCTTTAAACAGTCGTCGTTAAATGGAGCCTTTTAACATTCTTTTAACACGAAGTAAAAGTAATTGATTTTCTATTCACCACTTTCAGCGTCAATTCTTTAAACAACGACGTTAAAAGTGAACACACTAAACAGTCTTTTAACAACTAAGTAAAATTGATTGATTTTCTAGTGAGCCACTTTTATCGTCAGTTCTTTAAACAACAACGTTAAAGTGAACCAACTTGACGATTCTTTTAACAAGCGAAGTAAAGGTGATAGATTTTTCCCCTTGAGGAACATTTCGTCGTTCCCCAAACAACCAACGTTAAAATGACTTTTACTTTTCTTTTAGCGAAGTAAAGGTAATTGATTTTCTAGTGAGATCATTTTCAGCGTCAGTTCTTTAAACAGCCCGACGTTAAAAGTGACCCATTCACCAGTTCTTAAAAAATAAAGTAAAAGGTGATTGATTTTTAGTAAGCCACTTTACGTGATTCTTTAATCAAATAGCATAAAAAATGAACCTTTGAATTCTTTTAACAGCATTGAAGTAAAAGAAGATTGATTTTAAAATGAAACCACCCGCGTCAAGTTCTTTAAGCGTTAAAAGTGAACGTACTAACATCAATTCTTTTAACAAGCGAAGTAAAGGTAATTAATTTTTTTGAGCCGCATCCGCATCAGTTCTTTAGACAACCGATGTTAAAGTGAACCTTATCCATTCTTTTAACAAGCACCGGCGTAAAGGTTATTAATTCCAATGAACCACTTTCAACATCAGTTCTTTATGATTAGGCGTTAAAAATGAACAGTTAACCGGTTCTATTAAAAGCAGTAAAGAGTGGTGATTTTTAGTGGACCCTTTTAGCATGGGTTAAACAGCGGCGTTAAAAGTGAACCGCTTAACCAATTCTTTAACAACGATGTAAAAGGTGAGTGATTTTTGTGAGCTACTTTCAACGTCGATTCTTTAAACAATGGCGTTAAATGAACAGTACAACTATAGTTCTTTTAACAACGAAGTAAAGTGGATTGACTTTTTGAATCAAATTCCAACGTCAGTTCTTTAAGCAAGAAGCGTTAAAATGAACTTAAAAATAGTTTTTAACAACCCGAAGTAAAGGTGATTGATTTTTAATCCCGATACACTTTTCTCGCCGGTTCTTTAAACAAACAGCGTTAAAAATTAGAGCTGCTAATGCAGTTCTTTAAAACCGAAGTTAAGGTGATTGATTTTCTAGTGACCACTTTCAACGTCAGTTCTTCAAACAATCGAACGTTAAAATCGAATATAACTAACCAGCCTTTTAACAAATTTTGAGTAAACGTGATTGATTTTATAGTAGACCCACTTTTAGCGTCAGTTCTTTAAACAAGCGGGTTAAAAGTGAACCGGTAACCAAGTTCTTTTAACAATGAAGTAAAGGTGATTTTTCTAGTGAACCACTTTCGGCGTCATTCTTTAAACAAGCAGCGTTAAAGTGAACCTTTTAACCAGTTCTTTTAACAAGCAGAAGTAAAGGTGAGTGATTTTTAGTGAGCACGTTCGTCGTTCTTTAAACAATTAGCGATAAAAGTAGACTAACTCATTCTTTTAACAAGCTGAAGTAAAGGTGATTGATTTTAATCAGCCACTTTCACCAAGCTTCAACAAGTAGCGTTAAGTGAACCTCTAACCGGTTCTTTTAACAACTGAAGTAAAGGTGATTGATTTTTATTGAACCACTTTTCACGTCGATTCTTTAAACAAGGGGTTAAAAAGTGAACCTTAACAGTTCTTTTACAAGCTGAAGTAAAGGTGATTGATTTTTAGTGAGCCACTTCAGCGTCGATTCTTTAAACAAGCGGCGTTAAAAGTGAAGCTGCTAACCCGATTCTTTTAGCATGAAGTAAAAGGTGAGTGATTTTTGTGAGCCACTTTTAACGAGTTCTTTAAACAAGCAGCGTTAAAAGTATCTAACCATTCTTTAACTGAAGTAAAAGGTGATTAATTCTCTAGTGAGCACATTCAACGTCAGTTCTTTAAAAATTGACGTTAAAGTGAACCTTTTAACAGTTCTTTCAACAGCTGAAGTAAGGAGATTGATTTTCTTGAGCCACTTTAGCGGATTCTTTAAACAAGCAGCGTTTAAAGTGAACCTTTTAACTTCGGTCCTTTTAGCAAGAAGTAAAAGGTGATTGATTTTTAGTAGCCCACTTTCAGCGTCGGTTCTTTAAACAACGGCGTTAAAAGTGAACCCTTACAACCAGTTCTTTTAACAAGTGAAGTAAAGGTCGATTGATTTTTAATCATCCACTATCAGCGTCGGTTCTTTAAACAACCGACGTTAAAAGTAAACCTTTTAACCATTCTTTAACAGCGAGTAAAAGGTGATTGATTTTCTAGTGAGCCACTTTCACGTCAGTTCTTTAAACAAATGACGTTAAAAGTGAGCTGACCAACCTCGATTCTTTTAACAGTGAAGTAAAAGGTGGTTGATTTTTAGTGAGCCGCTTTCCAGCGTCGGTTCTTTAAACAAGCAGCGTTAAAAATGAACCCTAACGATTCTTTTAACAAGCGAAGTAAAAAGGTGATTGATTCTCTGTAAGCCACTTTCAGCGCCGTTCTTTAAACAAGCGGCGTTAAAAGTAAACCTTTTCGCTAAACGCTTAACAACAAAGTAAAGGGTGATTGATTTTTAATTGACCACTTTTAAAGTAAGTTCTTTAAACAATATGGCGTTAAAAGTGAACCTTTTAACCGGTTCTTTTAACACTGAAGTAAAGGTGATCGATTTTTTAATGAGCCACTTTCAGCGTCGGTTCTTTAAACCGGCGTTAAAAATGAACCTTTAACAGTTCTTTTAAAAGCCGAAGTAAAGGTGATTGATTTCTAGTGAGCCACTTTCAGCGTAGAGTTCTTTAAACAAGCCCGGCGTTAAAAGTGAACCTTTTAACCAGTTCTTTTAACAGAAGTAAAGGTGATTGATTTTTGGTGAGCCACTTCAGCGTCGAGTTCTTTAAACAAACGTTAAAGTGAACCTTTTAACCAGTTCTTTTAACAAGCGAAGTAAAGGTGACGATTTTAGTGACCGCTTAACGTCAGTTCTTAAACAGCTGGCGTTAAAGTGAACCTTTTAACTGTTCTTTTAAAAGGAATAAAGGTGATTGATTTTCTAGTGGACTTTTCCCGTCATTCTTTAAACAATGGCGTTAAAAGTGAACTTTTAACGATTCTTTTAAAAGGAAGTAAGGTGATTGATTTTCTAGTGAGCACTTTCAGCGTCAGTCTTTAAACAGTCGCGTTAAAAGTGAACCTTTTAAACAGTTCTTTTAACAAGGAAGTAAAGGTGAGTAATTTCTAGTGAGCCACCGGCGCCAGTTCTTTAAACAGCGGCGTTAAAGTGAACCTTTTAACCAGTTCTTTTAACAAGCTAAGTAAAAGGTGATAGATTTTTTGTGAGCCACTTTTAAGCGTGTTCTTTAAACAAGCCCGGCGTTAAAAGTGACCTTTTAACTCGAGTTCTTTTAACAAGCTGTAGTAAAAGGTGATTGTTTTGTATTGAGCTTTTGACGTCAGTTCTTTAAACAAGGACGTTAAAGTGAACCTAATTCTTTTAACAACGAGAAGTAAAAGGTGATTGATTTTCTAGACCACTTTGGGCCTCGATTCTTTAAACAAGCAGCGTTAAACTGAACGTTAACTTGATTCTTTTAAAAGCTGAAGTAAAAGGTGATTGATTTTCTAGTGAGCCACTTTCAACGTCAGTTCTTTAAACAGCCTGGCGTTAAAGTGAACCTTTTAACCAGTTCTTTTAAAAGCCGAAGTAAAAGGATTGATTTTAATTGAGCCACTTTCAGCGTCAAGTCCTTTAAACAAGCGGCGTTAAAGTGAACCTTTAACCAGTTCTTTTGGAGTAAATGGTGATTATTTTTGTGAGCCACTTTTACGTCAGTTCTTTAAACAATGGCGTTAAAATGACTTTTAACCAGTTCTTTAACAACTGAAGTAAAGGTGATTATTTTTCGTGAGCCCCCTTTTCGCGTCAGTTCTTTAACAAGCGGCGTTAAAAGTGAACCTTTTACCCCGAGTTCTTTTAAGCGAAGTAAAGGTGGAATTTCCAGTGAGCCACTTTCAACGTCAAGTTCTTTAAACAGGCGTTAAAAGTGAACACTTTAACCGAGTTCTTTTAACAAGCGAAGTAAGGTGATTGATTTTCTAGTGAGTCACTTTCAGCGTAATTCTTTAAACAAGGCGTTAAAGTGAACCTTCAAACAAGTTCTTTTAACAAGCTGAAGTAAAAGGTGGTTGATTTTTAGTGAGCCCTTTCAGCGTCAATTCTTTAAACAACGGCGTTAAAAGTGGACCTAACCGGTTCTTTTAAACGAAGTAAAGGTGATTGATTTTTGTGAGCCACTATCAGCGTCGAGTTCTTTAAACAAGCGGCGTTAAAAGTGAACGTTTTATTATTCTTTTAACAAGCCGAAGTAAAAGGTGGTTGATTTTTAGTAAGCCACTTTCAACGTCGAGTTCTTTAAACAAGAGCGTTAAAGTGACCACTTTTAACCGGTTCTTTTAACAACTGAGGTAAAGGGGATTGATTTTTAATGAGCCGCTTTTCAGCGTCGGTTCTTTAAGCAAGCGCGTTAAAAGTGAACCTTTTAACCAGTTCGTTTAACAGCGAAGTAAAGGTGATCGATTTTCTAGTGAGCCACTTTCATCGTCGTTCTTTAAACAAGCGTTAAGTGAACCTTTTAACTTCAGTTCTTTTACCTGAGTAAAGGTGATTGATTCTAGTGAGCCACACTCACGTCGGTTCTTTAAACAGCGGCGTTAAAAGTGAGCCTTTAACCAGTTCTTTTGCATGAAGTAAAAGGTGATCAACTCCTATGAGCCACTTTGCGTCGATTCTTTAAACAGCGACGTTAAAAGTGAACCTTTTAACCGGTTCAAAACGAAGTAAAGGTGACGATTTCTAGTGATTCACTCCAACGTCGGTTCTTTAAACAAGCGGCGTTAAAAGTGAACCACCAACCATTCTTTTGACAACGAAGTAAAAGGAGATTGATTTTCAATGAGCCACGTTTAACGTCAATTCTTTAAAAAAGCGTCGTTAAAGAAAGTGAACCTAACTTGAGTTCTAAAAGGTAAGGTGATCGATTCTAATGAGCCCTCGTCGATTCTTTAAACAGCAGCGTTAAAAGTGGCGTATTTAACCCCAGTTCTTTCTTGGCGAGCCGAAGTAAGGTGATCGATTTTTAGTTAGCCCCCTTCCAACGTCGAGTTCTTTAAACAAGCCGGCGATAAAAGTGTACCTGCGGTTCTTTAACAGGTGAAGTAAAGGTGATTGATTCTATGAGCCGCTTTCAGCGCGTTGATTCAAACAAGTGGCGTTAAAAATGAGCTCTTTAACCAGTTCTTTTAACAAGAGAAGTGAAAAGGTGATTGATTTCTAGTGAACCACTTTCAGCTTCATTCTTTAAACAACGGCGTTAAAAATTAGGCTTTTAACCAATTCTTTATAGCGGAAGGAAAGTAAGGCGATTCATTTTTTTGAACCTTTCAACGTGATTCTTTATAATCGTGACGTTCCAAGTGAAGGCCTAACAGCAGTTCTTTTAACAACCGAAGTAAAGGTGATTGATTTCTAGTGGCCACTTTCACCTCAGTTCTTTAAGCACTGGCGTTAAAAGTGAACCTTGTAACAGTTCTTTTAACAACGGAACTAAAAGGGTGATTGATTCTTATTGACCGCTTTTCGCGTCAAGTTCTTTAAACAATGGCGTTAAAATTGAACCTTCTCAACCCAGTTCTTTTACAAGCTGAAGTAAAATGGTGATTGATTTCTAGTGAGCCACTTTCGCGTCGAGTTCTTAAACAATGACGTTAAAGTGAACCTTTAACCAGTTCTTTTCCCGGCCGAGGTAAAGGTGATTGATTTCAGTGAGCCACTTTCTAGCGTCGAATTCTTTAAACAAGCGGCGTTAAAAATGAACCTTTTAACAGTTCTTTTAAAGCGAATAAAAGGTGATTGATTTCCTAGTGAGCCGCTTTCAGCGTCGAGTTCTTTAAACAAGCGGCGTTAAAAGTGAGCCTTTTAACCAGTTCTTCAAGCGAAGTAAAGGTGATTGATATTTTGGTAGGCCAGTAAAAATGAGTTCTTTAAACACTGATGTTAAAAGTGAACATTTTTAACTCGAGTTCTTTTTAACAAGAAAGTAAAGGTGTTGATATCCTGGTGAGCCACTTTTAAGCGTAGTTCTTTAAACACACCAGCGTTAAAAGTGAACACTTTAACCAGTTCTTTAAACAACTGAATTAAAAGGTGATTGATTTTTATTGAGCCACTTTTTTAGTCAATTACTTTGAGCCAACAGCGTTGAATAAGACCTTTTAACTTGATTCTTTTAAAAGCCCGAAGTAGTAAAGGTGATTAATTTTCTAGTCGACCCGCGCCGTGGTAGTTCTTAAGTCTGGAGACGTTAAAAAGTGAACCTTTGTGCTTAGTTCTTTTTAACTTCATGAAGTAAAGAGGTGGTTGATTTTTTCTAGTGACCACTTTTAACGTCGAGTACTTTAAACAGTGGCGTTAAAAGTGACCTTTAACCGATTCTTTTAACAAGCGAAGTAAAAAGGTGATTGATTCTATCAGTCAGCCACTTTCAGCGTCGGTTCTTTCAAAATGTGGCGTTAAAGCCGAACCTTTATCCCCCGATTCTTTTTAGCAAAGCTGAAGTAAAGGTGATTTATTTTCTAGTAGGCCACTTTCGGCGAATGTTCTTTAAAACAATAGCGTTTCAAGTAGAACCTTTTAACCGGTTGTTTTAACTTTGGCCCCATTAAGGTGATTGATTTTCTATTCACTCGCGTCGATTCTGTGGCCAGCGTTAAAGCCGAAACCTTTTGCTTGAGTTCTTTGCTTTAGCTGAAGTAAAAGGTGATTGAATTTTCTAATCAAATACTTTAGCGTGAGTTCTTTACCCCGCGATAAGTGACTCTTTGCTCCAGTTCTTTTAACAAGCGTTTGAAGTAAAGGTGATTGATTTCTAGTTTATTTGCTGCGTGAGTTCTTTCAAACAGCTGGCGTTAAAAGTGAACAACACAACAGTTCTTTTAACAACTGAAACAAAAATTCGATTGATTTCTAGTAAACCACTTTTCGCGTGAGTTCTTTAAACAGCCGGCGTTAAAACCAACCTTTACCCTTAGTTCTTTTAACAGAAGCTGAAGTAAAGGTAGACGATTTTCTAGTGAGCCGCCGCGTCAATTCTTTAAACAAGCGGCGTTAAAAATGTGAACTCTTAACCCGGTTGTTTTAACAAGCGTAAGAGTGATTGATTTT
>JAUPTC010001606.1:0-22781 GCA_030762895.1 Sophora flavescens
GAAATGGATAAATTTTGAATGCCAACATTTTAAAAAACCAATAACATCACGAGGATCCTTTCCAATGTGCCTTCTGTCCATCTGGTGTTTGCCACCCCTTCCAAGGCCACGTTAGGACGATCACCAGTCTCATGGTGCTTCGACTCCGCCCCGGAAGGCGTCACCTAACACCACGTCCATCAACAACCAAGGTCGAGGGGCCGCGTACCCACAACATCGCCACACCATCGAGTACCTCACGAAATTGAAAAATATCGAAAGCCAATATTTTTAAAAATGAACAACATCACGAGGATTCTTTCCGATGTGCCTTCAGCCATTCTGGTGTTTGCCACACCTTCTGAGGCCACTTCAGGACGATCACCCGTCTCTTGATGCTTCGGATCCGCCCCGGAAGACATCACCTAACACCACGTCCATCCACATAATAGGTCGAGGGGCCGCGCACCCACAGCCCCACCACACCATCGAGTACCCCACGAAATAGATAAATATCGAAAGCCAACATTTTTAAAAACCAACAACATCGCAAGGATCCTTTCCGATGCTCCTTCAGTCGATTCGGTGTTTGCCCCCCTTCCAAGGCCACTTTAGGATGATCACCCGTCTCTTGGTGCTTCGACTCCGCCCCGGAGGACATCACCTAACACGACGTCCATCCACAGAAAAGGTCGAGGGGCCATGCACCCACAACCTCACCACACCAACGAGTACCCAATGAAATTGATAAATATCGAAAGCCAACAGTTTTAAAAACCAACAACATCACGAGGATCCTTTCCGATGCGCCTTCAGGCTATATGGTGTTTGCCACCCCTTCCAAGGCCACTTCAGGACGATCACCCGTTTGTTGGTGCTTCGCCTCCTCCCCGGAAGGCATCACCTAACACCACGTCCATCCACAGAATAGGTCGACGGGCCGCGCACCCACAACCTCACCATACCATCGAGTACCCCACAAAATTGATAAATATCGAAAGCCAACATTTTTAAAAACCAACAACATCGCAAGGATCCTTTCCGATGCTCCTTCAGTCGATCCTATGTTTGCCCCGACTTCCAAGGCCACTTTAGGACGATCACCCGCCTCTTGGTGCTTCTGCTATGCCCCGGAGGACATTACCTAACACGACGTCCATCCACAAAATAGGTCGAGGGGCCGCGCACCAACAGCATCACCACACCATCGAGTACCCCACGAAATGGATAAATATCGAAAGGCAACATTTTAAAAAACCAATAACATCACGAGGATCCTTTCCAATGTGCCTTCTGTCCATCTGGTGTTTACCACCCCTTCCAAGGCCACTTCAGGACGATCACCGGTCTCATGGTGCTTCGACTCCGCCCCGGAAGGCGTCACCTAACACCACGTCCATCAACAACCAAGGTCGAGGAGCCGCGCACCCACAACCTCGCCACACCATTGAGTACCCCACGAAATTGATAAATATCGAAAGCCAATAGTTTTAAAAACCAACAACATCACGAGGATTCTTTCTGATGTGCCTTCAGCCATTCTGGTGTTTGCCACACCTTCTGAGGCCACTTCAGGACGATCACCCGTCTATTGGTGCTTCGGATCCGCCCCGGAAGACGTCACCTAACACCCCGTCCATTCACATAATAGGTCGAGGGGCCGCGCACCCACATCCTCACCACACCATCGAGTACCCCACGAAATTGATAAATATCGAAAGCCAACATTTTTTAAAACCAACAACATCGCAAGGATCCTTTCCGATGCTCCTTCAGTCGATCCGGTGTTTGTCCCCCCTTCCAAGGTCACTTCAGGATGATCACCCGTCTCTTGGTGCTTCGGCTCCACCCCGGAAGGCATCACCTAACACCACGTCCATCCACAACCAAGGTCGAGGAACCGTGCACCCATAACCTCGCCACACAATCGAGTACCCAACGAAATTGATAAATATCGAAAGCCAACATTTTTAAAAACCAACAACATCGCAAGGATCCTTTCCAATGCTCCTTCAGTCGATCCGGTGTTTGCCCCCCCCCCCCAACCCTTCCAAGGACACTTCAGGATGATCACCCGTCTCTTCGGCTCCGACCCGAAAGACATCACCTAACACGACGTCCATCCACAGAAAAGGTCGAGGGGCCGCGCACCCACAACCTCACCACACCATCGAGCACCCCACGAAATGGATAAATATCGAAAGCCAACATTTTAAAAAACCAATAACATCACCAGGATCCTTTCCAATGCTCCTTCAGTCGATCTGTTGTTTGCCACCCCTTCCAAGGCCACTTCAGGACGATCACCCGTCTCTTGGTGCTTCGACTCCGCCCCGGAAGGCGTCACCTAACACCACCTCCATCCACAACCAGGGTCGAGGAGCCACGCACCCACAGCCTCGCCACATAATCGAGTACCCCACGAAATTGAGAAATATCGAAAGCCCACATTTTTAAAAACCAACAACATCAAAAGGATCCTTTCCGATGATCCTTCAGTCGATCCAGTGTTTGCCCCCCATTCCAAGGCCACTTCAGGACAATCACCCGTCTCTTGGTGCTTTGGCTCCGCCCCAGAAGATATCACTTAACACCATGTCCATCCACAAAATAGGTCGAGGGGCAGCGCACCCATAGCCTCAACACACCATCGAGTACCCCACGAAATTGATAAATATCGAAAGCCAATATTTTTAAAAACCAACAACATCACGAGGATCCTTTCCAATGTGCCTTCAGTCGATCTGGTGTTTGCCACCCCTTCCAAGGCAACTTCAGGACAATCACCCGTCTCTTGTTGCTTCGACTCCGCCCCGGAAGGCCTCACCTTACACCACGTCCATCCAGAACCAAGGCCGAGGAGCCGCGCACCCACAGCCTCGCCACACCATCGAGTGCCCCACGAAATTGATAAATATTGAAAGCCAATATTTTTAAAAACCAACAACATCGGAAGGATCCAATCCGATGCTCCTTCAGACGATCCGGTGTTTGCCCCCCTTCCAAGGCAACTTCAGGACGATCACCCTTCTCTTGGTGCTTCGGCTCCGCCCCGGAAGACATCACCTAACACCACGTCCATCCACAGAATAGGTCGAGGGGCCGCGCACCCACAGCCTCACCACACCATCGAGTACCCCACGAAATTGATAAATATCGAAAGCCAACATTTTTAAAAACCAACAACATCACGAGGATCCTTTCCAATGTGCCTTCAGTCGTTCTGGAGTTTGGTACCCCTTCCAAGGCTACTTCAGGACGACCACCAGTCTCTTGGTGCTTCGACTCCGCCCTGGAAGACGTCCCCTAACACCACGTCCATCCACCACCAATGTCGAGGAGCCGCTCACCCACAGCCTCGACACACCATCGAGTACCCCACGATATTGATAAATATCGAAAGCCAATATTTTTAAAAACCAACAACATCACGAGATCCTTTCCGATGCACCTTCAGCCGATCTGGTGTTTGCCACACCTTCCAAGGCCACTTCAGGACGATCACCCGTTACTTGGTGCTTTGGCTCCGCCCTGGAATGTACTACCTAACACCACATCCATCCACATAAAAGGTCGAGGAGCCGCGCAACCACAGCCTGACCACACCATCGAGTACCCCATGAAATTGATAAATATCGAAAGCCAACATTTTTAAAAACCAACAACATCACAAGGATCCTTTCCGATGCTCCTTCAATAGATCCGGTGTTTGCCATCAATTCCAAAGCCACTATAGGACGATCACCCTTCTCTTGGTGCTTCTGCTCCTCCCCGGAAGGCATCACCTAACACCACGTCCATCCACAACCAAGGTCGAGGGACCGCACACCCACAGCCTTGCCACACAATCGAGGGGCCCACGAAATTGATAAATACAGAAAAGCAATAGTTTTAAAAACCAAAAACATCACGATGATCCTTTCCGTTGCGCCATCAGCCGATATGGTGTTTGACACCCCTTCCAAGGCCACTTCTAGGACGATCACCCGTCTCTTGGTGCTTCGGCTCCGCCCCGGAAGGCAACACCTAACACCACGTCCATCCACAACCAAGGTCGTGAAACCGCGCACCCCCAGTCTCGCAACACAATCGAGTACCCCGCAAAATTGATAAATATCGAAAGTCGACATTTTTAAAAACCAACAACATCGTAACGATCCTTTCCGATGTTCCTTCAGTCGATCCGGTGTTTGCCACCCCCTTCCAAGACCACTTCAGGACGATCACCCGTCTATTGGTGCTTCTGCTCTGCCCCGGAAGACATCACCTAACACCACGTCCATCCGTAGAAAAGGTCAAGGGGCCGCGCAACCACAGCCTCGCCACACAATCGAGTACCCCACGAAATTGATAAATATCGAAAGCCAACATTTTTGAAAACCAACAACATCAAAAGGATCCTTTCCGATGCTCCTTCAATCGATCTGGTGTTTGCCACCACTTCCAAGGCCACTTCAGGATGATCACCCGTCTCTTAGTGCTTCGGCTCCACCCCCGAAGGCATCTCCTAACACCACGTCCATCCACAACCAGGGTCGAGGTGCCGTGCACCCATAACCTTCCCACACCATCGAGTACACCACGAAATTGACAACTATCAAAAGCCAACATTTTTAAAAACCAACAACATCGTAAGGATCCTTTCTGATGCTCCTTCAGTCGATCCGGTGTTTGCCACCCCATCCAAGGCCACTTCAGGATGATCACCCGTCTCTTGGTGTTTCGGCTTTGCCCCGTAAGGCATCACCTAACACCACGTCCATCCACAACCACGGTTGAGGAACCGCGCACCCACAGCCTCACCACACAATCGAGTACCCCACGAAATTGATAAATATCGAAAGCCGATATTTTTAAAAACCAACAACATCATGAGGATTCTTTCCGATGTGACTTCAGCCAATCTGGTGTTTGCCACACCTTCTAAGGTCACTTCAGGACGATCACCCGTCTCTCGGTGCTTCGGATCCTCCCCGGAAGGCATCACCTAACACCACGTCCATCCATAGAATGGTTCTAGGGGCCGCGCACCCACAGCCTCACCACTTAATCGAGTACCACACGAAATTGATAAAATCGAAAGGCAACATTTATAAAAACCAACAACATCGCAAGGATCCTTTCTGATGCTCCTTCAGTCGATCCGGTGTTTGCCACCCCCTTCCAAGACCACTTCAGGACGATCACCGGTCTCTTGGTGCTTCTACTCCGCCCCGGAAGACATCGCCTAACACCACGTCCATCAACAACCAAGGTCGAGGGGCCGTGCACCCACAACATCGCCACACCATCGAGTACCCCACGAAATTGTTAAATATCGAAAGCCAATATTTTTAAAAACCAACAACATCACGAGGATCCTTTCCGATGTGCCTTCAGCCATTCTGGTGTTTGCCACACCTTCTGAGGCCACTTCAGGACGATCACCCGTCTATTGGTGCTTCGGATCCGCCCCGAAAGACATCAGCTAACACCACGTCCATCCACATAATAGGTCGAGGGGCCGCGCACCCACATCCCCACCACACCATCGAGTACCCCACGAAATAGATAAATATCGAAAGCCAACATTTTTAAAAACCAACAACATCGCAAGGATCCTTTCCGATGCTCCTTCAGTCGATTCGGTGTTTGCCCCCCTTCCAAGGCCACTTTAGGATGATCACCCGTCTCTTGGTGCTTCGACTCCGCCCCGGAGGACATCACCTAACACGACGTCCATCCACAGAAAAGGTCGAGGGGCCATGCACCCACAACCTCACCACACCAACGAGTACCCAATGAAATTGATAAATATCGAAAGCCAACAGTTTTAAAAACCAACAACATCACGAGGATCCTTTCCGATGCGCCTTCAGCCTATATGGTGTTTGCCACCCCTTCCAAGACCACTTCAGGACGATCACCCGTCTCTTGGTGCTTCGCCTACGCCCCGAAAGGCATCACCTAACACCACGTCCATCCACAGATTAGGTTGAGGGGCCGCGCACCCACAGCCTCCCCACACCATCGAGTACCCCACGAAATTGATAAATATCGAAAGCCAACATTTTTAAAAACCAACAACATCGCAAGGATCCTTTCCGATTCTCCTTCAGTCGATCTGGTGTTTGCCCCCCTTCCAAGGCCACTTCAGGACGATCACCCGTCTCTTGATGCTTCGGCTCCGCCCCGGAGATCATCACCTAACCCCATGTCCATCCACAGAATAGGTCGAGGGGCCGCGCACCCACAGCCTCACCACACCATCGAGAACCCCACGAAATGGATAAATATCGAAAGCCAACATTTTAAAAAACCAATAACAACACGAGGATCCTTTACAATGTGCCTTCAGTCGATCTGGTGTTTGCCACCCCTTCCAAGGCCACTTCAGGATGATTACCAGTCTCATGGTGCTTCGACTCCGCCCCGGAAGGCGTCACCTAACACCACGTCCATCCACAACCAAGGTCGAGGAACCGCGCACCCACGACCTGACCACACCATCGATTACCCCACGAAATTGATAAATATCGAAATCCAATAGTTTTAAAATCCAACAACATCACGAGGATTCTTTCCGATGTGCCTTAAGCCATTCTGGTGTTTGCCACACCTTCTGAGGCCACTTCAGGACGATCACCCGTCTCTTGATGCTTCGGATCCGCCCCGGAAGACATCACCTAACACCACGTGCATCCACAGAATAGGTCGAGGGACCGCGCACCCACAGCCTCACCACACCATCGAGTACCCCGCGAAATTGATAAATATCGAAAGCCAACATTTTTAAAAACCAACAACATCACAAGGATCCTTTCTGATGCTCCTTCAGTCGATCCGGTGTTAGCCCCCCCCCCCTTCCAAGGCCACTTCAGGACGATCACCCGTCTCTTGGTGCTTCGGCTCCGCTCCGGAAGGCATCACCTAACACCACGTCCATCCACAACCAAGGTTGAGGAACCGCGCACCCATAGTCTCGGCACACAATCGAGTACCCCACGAAATTGATAAATATCGAAAGCCAACATTTTTAAAAAACATCAACATCACGGGGATCCTTTCCGATGCACCTTCAGTCGATCTAGTGTTTCCCACCATTTCCATGGCCACTTCAGGATGATCACCCGTCTCTTGGTGCTTCGACTCCGCCTCGGAAGATGTCCCCTAACACCACGTCCATCCACAACCAAGGTCGAGGAGCCGCGCACCCACAGCCTCGCCACACAATCGAGTACCCCACGAAATTGATAAATATCGAAAGCCCATATTTTTAAAAACCAACAACATCGCAAGGATCCTTTCCGATGATCCTTCAGTCGATCCAGTGTTTGCCCCCCTTCCAAGGCCACTTCAGGACGATCACCCGTCTCTTGGTGCTTTGGCTCCGCCCCGGAAGACATCACTTAACACCATGTCCATCCACAGAACAGGTCGAGGGGCCGCGCACCAACAACCTCACCACACCATCGAGTACCCCATGAAATGGATAAATATCGAAAGCCAACATTTTAAAAAACCAATAACATCACGAGGATCCTTTCCAATGTGCCTTCAGTCGATCTGGTGTTTGCCACCCCTTCCAAGGCCACTTCAGTACGATCACCCGTCTCTTGGTGCTTCGACTCCGCCCCAGAAGGCGTCACCTAACACCACGTCCATCCACAACCGAGGTCGAGGAGTCGCGCTCCCACAACCTCGCCACACAATCGAGTATCCCACGAAATTGATAAATATCGAAAGCCCACATTTTTAAAAACCAACAATATCGCAAGGATCCTTTCCGATGCTTCTTCAGAAGATCCGGTGTTTGTGATAGTGTGATTTCACATCATAATTCTTGTACATTTCTGCATGCATTTTCATATAGTTTAGGCATATTAAATTTGAATTCTGTTAGTTTTTACCTTGGAACGGGTAAGGCGGTTTCTTGGTGTTGTTTTGAAGAAATTTAAGGAAAGATGCTCATGATGGACCATGATGGAGCTTGGTTGAAGATAGAGCTTGAAAAGTGAAGAAAATAACCCAAGCAGAGTCCATCACGGCCTAGCCGTGATAACGATCACGGCCGTGATCGAGCAATAATTGAGAAGGAAGAAGGCAAAAGTCAGAAGCTGTCACGGCCTAGCCGTGATGCACATCACGGCCGTGATAGGCCAGCTGAAACAGGCAGAGTCCATCACGGCCGTGATGCTCAGAAATTTGAAAGCGCGCCAAGGCAGAACACGTCACGGCCTGACCGTGACGCAAATCCTAATCTATAAATGGGCACGGGCAGAACAGAAGAAAAATAGTTTTTGAGCCCTAAAACACTCTCACTGAAGCAGGGGCTGCTGAATAAGGATTCCATGGAGGCCTCTAGTGAGCTGCGCAAATTTTGAAATCAAGCCTGCTTTCATCAATATGGTTTCACAAAATCAATTTGCTGGGTTAGAGAAAGAAGATCCTAATAGTCATGTCTCCAACTTCCTGGAGTTGTGTGATACGGTGAAGATAAATGGTGCTTCCGATGATGCAATTCGCCTAAGGTTGTTTCCTTTCTCTCTAAGAGATAGAGCCAAGTCTTGGCTCCAATCTCACCCAAGGGGGAGCATCACTACATGGGATGACTTAGAGGCAAAATTTCTGGCAAGATTCTTCCCCACCTCTAGATTTGTGAAGACAAGGGGTGATATCATAAGCTTTGCTCAACAAGAAGGTGAGACTCTTCATGACACATAGGAAAGGTTCAAAGGCTTGCTCCAAAGATGTCCAAATCATGGGTTTGATGATCTTACTCAAATGCAAACATTTTGCAATGGATTGAGGCCGTCAACCAGGTATATGTTGGATGCCTCAGCTGGAGGTTCCATGAACACAAAGACACCGGAGGAAGCATTGATTTTGATAGAAGCGATGGCATCTAATGACTATTTGATGCATCATGATCGAGGTCCCACATCACGAAGGGGAGTGTTGGAGTTAAACTCACAAACTGCACTTTTGGCTCAAAATAAGATTATGACACAACAACTTGAGTCCATCACCAAGCAACCAGCTCAACTCCCACAAAAACTCCAAACTGTTCAAGGGACAACCATACCACCTCAACAGGTAATGAGATGCGATTTTTGTGGAGGAGATCATGATAATGGAAATTGTGAGGCCCCACCTAGTTCCCATGAGGAAGCAAATTATATGGGGAACTATGGGCGGCAAGGTAACAACCAATACTCCAACAATTACAACCAAGGGTGGACGAATCAATCAAGTTTTGGTTGGAAACAAGATGCCAGACAAGCAAGTAAGCCTCATCCCACACAACAGCCTCTTCCTATACAACCACCTCAAGACCGGACTTCTATCTTGGAGAACACCCTCAATTAATTCATGCAAATGTCCATGTCAAACCAGAAAAACACCGATGCTTCTATAAAGAACTTGGAGGTTCAAGTTGGACAGATTGCAAAGCAACTAGCGGAGCAATCTAGCAGCAGTTTTTCAGGTAATACTCAAACTAATCCTAAAGAGCATTGTAAGGCTATTGTTTTGAGGAGTGGTAAAAGTCTTGAGGAAGAGAGTGGTGAGCCTTTGTTGAAAAATCAGAAAGTTGATGAAAAAACAGAGTTGAGTGCTGAGAAAAAAGAGGAAAAAGGCAAGGAGGTTGTAATAGAAGAAGAAAAAGATAGTGAGAAAAACAAGAGAGAAAAGCTAGTGGATGAAAATTCAATTCTGAGGAGGAGTAAAAGTCAGATTTTAAAAGATGGAAACAAGCCTCAAGAGATCCCCTCTTATGTGAAGTTGCCATATCCTCATTTGAGCAAGAAGAAGGAGAAGGAAGAGCAGTTTGCAAAATTTCTTGGCATCTTCAAGAGGTTATAGATCAACATACCCTTTGCTGAAGCACTAGAGCAAATGCCAACCTATGCAAAGTTCATGAAGGAGTTACTCACGAAGAAAAGAAAGTTCAAGGAAGGTGAGACTGTTGCCTTGACGGAAGAATGCAGTGCGATACTTCAAAGGAAGCTACCACCAAAGCTTAAAGATCCTGGTAGTTTTACAATCCCTTGCACTATTGGGAGCGTTGCTATTGGGAAGGCATTGTGTGACTTGGGGGCGAGTATCAATTTGATGCCGCTTTCAATCTTGAACAAGCTTGGAGGTGGTGAAGTGAAACCAACAAGGATGGCATTGCAACTAGCCGATAGATCAATCAAGTGTCCTTATGGTATTTTGGAAGATGTCTTGGTTAAAGTGGATAAGTTTATCTTCACAGCGAATTTTGTGATATTAGACATGGAGGAGGATGCAGAAGTTCCACTTATATTGGGGAGACCTTTTCTAGCAACTGGTCGTGCTTTGATAGATGTACAACAAGGCCAGCTTCGATTCCGAATACAAGATGAAGAGGTTACCTTCAATGTATTTGAAGCTATGCATCGCCCGAGTGATGAAGAGAATTGTTTCCGCATGGACATTGTGGATGTAGTGGCGAAAGAAGTCTTTGCAAATCAGCACCATTCCTCTACTCTTGAGAAGGTAATTGTGAATTCTATTGAAAATCTTGATGAGATAGAGGAGAAGGAAATTAAAGAGTGTTTGTGTGATCTAGAAGCTCAACCCATTCAACTTGCTGTCAATATTAAGAAACAAGAGCTCAAGAAGGACAAAGAACAAGAGAAGCTCAAGTTAAAGCTTAAACCTCTACCTCCCCACTTGAAATATGTGTTCCTTGGTGAGAATGATGAAAACCATGTCATAGTGAGCAATGTATTGTCCAAATTGGAGGAGGAGAAACTTGTAAGGGTGCTTCGAGAGCATAAGACAGCTATTGGGTGGTCCATCTCAAATTTGAAAGGTATTAGCCCCACATTTTGTATGCACAAGATCATGATGGAGGCTGAATTTAAACCGGTGGTCCAACTGCAAAGGAGGCTCAATCCTACAATGAAAGAAGTGGTAAGTAAGGAGGTGCTGAAACTCCTTGAAGCTGGAATGATATATCCGATAGTACTTGGGTGAGTCCGGTACAAGTGGTTCCAAAGAAAGGCGGCATGACCGTCGTGCACAACGAGAAGAATGAGTTGATCCCAACTAGAACGGTCACTGGGTGGCGAATGTGTATAGATTATCGGAAGCTTAATCAAGCTAGTAGGAAAGATCACTTTCCACTTCCATTCATGGACCAAATGTTAGAAAGGTTGGCCGGGCAAGCGTATTATTGTTTCTTGGATGGTTATTCGGGTTATAACCAAATTGCGGTTAACCCGGAGGACCAAGAGAAAACTGCCTTCACATGCCCTTTTGGAGTTTTTGCCTATCGGAAGATGCCTTTCGGGCTTTGTAATGCGCCTGCGACATTTCAAAGGTGCATGCTTTCTATTTTCTCTGATATGGTAGAAAAATACATTGAAGTTTTCATGGATGATTTTTCTGTTTTCGGTTCCTCTTATGATAATTGTTTGTCTAACCTTGCTACTGTGTTAAAGAGGTGCATGGACACCAATTTAGTCTTAAATTGGGAGAAGTGTCATTTTATGGTGCAGGAAGGCATTGTGCTTGGGCACAAAATCTTAGCTAAGGGGATCGAAGTGGATAAATCCAAGATTGATGTGATTGAGAAACTACCTCCACCAGTGAATGTCAAGGGTGTGAGGAGTTTTCTTGGGCATGCAGGTTTTTACCGGCGGTTCATCCAAGACTTCTCAAAAATAGCAAAGCCGTTGTGTGGCCTTTTGAACAAGGACACACCATTTGTGTTTGATAATCCTTGCCTTACCACTTTTCAGATTTTAAAAGAAAAATTGATTACCGCTCCCATTCTTGTTGCACCCAACTGGGAGTCACCATTTGAATTAATGTGTGATGCCAGTGACTACGCAGTTGGGGCAGTTTTGGGACAGTGAAGGGAAAAGTTTTTCCATGCCATTCAGTATGCTAGCAAGGTTCTCAATGAAAACCAAATAAATTATGCAACAACGGAAAAAGAGTTGCTAGCCATAGTGTTTGCGTTGGAAAAATTTCATTCATACTTGATTGGGTCGCAAGTCACTGTTTTTACTGATCATGCTGCAATTAAATATTTGTTGACTAAGTTAGATTCTAAACCAAGACTCATAAGGTGGATTCTATTGTTGCAGGAATTTGACTTAGTCATTAAGGACAAAAAGGGCAGCGAAAATGTGGTGGCTGACCACTTATCTCGGTTGGTGAATGAAGAGGTTACTGCAAAAGAAAAGGACATTCGGGATGAGTTCCCAGATGAGGCTCTACTCTTAGTGCATGAAAGACCATGGTTTGCCGACATGGCAAATTTCAAGGCAGCCAACATTGTTCCAGAACACCTCACTTGGCAACAAAAGAAAAAATTCTTCCGGGATGCCAATCATTTCATTTGGGATGGTCCATTTCTGTTCAAGGTTGGACCGGATGGCTTATGGATGAGGTGAGTTAGTCAAGAGGAAGCGAGGAGTATCCTGTGGCATTGCCATAACTCTCTGTATGGTGGACATTACAATGGGGATAGGACAGCTGCAAAGGTCCTCCAATCCAGGATCTTTTGGCCTTCAATCTTCAAGGACGCTTACAATCATGTGAAGAGTTGTGACAAGTGCCAAAGGACCGGGAACATATCAAAAAGGGATGAGATGCCACTGCAGAACATATTGGAGGTTGAAATATTTGATTGCTGGGGCATAGATTTTATGGGTCCACTTCCACCCTCATTCTCCAATCAATATATTTTAGTGGCGGTGAACTATGTTTCTAAATGGGTAGAGGCCATTGCAACACAGAAGAATGATGCCCAAACAGTGATTAAATTCATCAAGAAGAACATCTTTGCTCGGTTCGGTGTCCCAAGGGTCCTTATAAGTGATGGGGGATATCACTTTTGCAACTCACAACTGAGAAATATGTTGACTAAATATGATGTGAGGCATAAGGTGGCATCTCCATATCATCCGCAAACAAATGGGCAAGCGGAGGTCTCCAATCGGGAGATTAAGAGAAATCTGGAAAAGACTGTGGCCACTTCAAGAAGAGATTGGGAGAAAAAGCTTGACGATGCCTTGTGGGCTTACCGGACTGCACTGAAAACTTCTTTGGGGTTATCTCTGTTTCAGATAGTCTATGGGAAGGCTTGTCATCTACCCGTAGAGTTGGAGCATCGAGCCTTTTGGGCATTGAAGTTCTTGAATTTTGATGTCAATTTGGCGGGTAAGAAAAGAGTCCATCAGCTGCATGAATTGGAGGAGATGTGTCTCAATGCATATGAGAATGCAGCTATTTACAAGCAGCGAGTCAAGACTTATCATGACAAGAGGATCGTGATGAAATCATTTCAGCCGGGACAACAAGTTTTATTATTCAATTCCCGGCTGAGATTGTTTCCCGGCAAGTTGAAGTCTAAGTGGTCGGGTCCGTTCATCGTCAGAGAAGTCTCATCCCATGGAGCTATAGAAGTGGAGGATCCTTCTTCAAAAAGGACCTTCAAGGTCAATGGCCAAAGACTCAAGGCCTACTTGGGTGGTGACATCGAGAGATTGGCCCCAGCTGTGCGCCTTCGTGATCCTTGAGATCACCGACCCGTCAAGCTAGTGACGTTAAAGAAGCGCTTATTGAGAGGCAACCCAATTTTTCTTTTCCTTTTTCCATTTGTTTTTGATTTCAACTCTTGAATAATTTGAGAAGATCAAGAGATTTGTTAATAGATTTGTTAGGAGTTTTCATGGAAAGAAGGAAGGAGAAGCACAAAGGGCAAGAACAAGCAAAGTCAGCAACCATCACGCCCTGGCCGTGACACTGGTCACGGTCGTGATGAGCCAGCCATGAAGATCAAAGATCATCACGGCCTGGCCGTGATGCCCATCACGGGCGTGATGTGAGGTCCCTGAAGATCAGAGAGCATCACGGCTTGGCCGTGATGTAGGTCACGGCCGTGACAGGCCACCCCTATGAACCAGAGTGCATCACGGCCTGCCCGTGATAGAGGTCACGGCCGTGACATAGTTTCCAGCACCTCTTTGCCTAGGCTTGTGAGCCAACACCCGCTACCGCTTCGGTGAGTTGTTCCACTTTTCTCCTCTCTCCAACTTGATTCTTTACATTGGGGACAATGTAAATTTTTAAGCTTGGGGTGATTGGGTATTTTTGCATTTTTGCATTTTTGCATGTTGCATTCATATAGGCATAGTTTTGCATGATCACACAACTAGATTGCCCCTTGCTGAGATTATGCATCCAATTATGAGAACTTAGTGCCAAATAAATTGAGATAGTGAATTTTTGAACCCAATTTTTTTATTCTTGTGATGAGGCTAAAAAAAAAAAATTCTTAAAATGATCTTTGATAGTTGATAATTAGCATTTGGTTCCGTAGGTTTGTGTTTCTCATTGATTTTTGAACTAATAAATGTGAGACTTTTGGGCCAAAAAGGGGTACACACTAAATCTACCCCATTCTTTGTGATAGAGTGTTATTCCTCTTGGATGGTATTTCTCTAGAACTTGACTTGAAACCGTTTTGAAGCTTAAAAATTTTTGAAAACATTTTTGAAAATGATTGAGGCACTAGGTATTTTTCCGGCCTTCTGAGCTTTGAATGACTAAATGCTACCCCTTAGTTGCCCGATTTTGAGCCTGAAAGAATAAAATACTTTTCTTGGTACCTTGAATTACTTTGATGAATATGCTTGGTATGGCACCTTTTAAAGTATTACAAAAAGGGTAGAAAGGTAGTTGAAAAAGTATGGGATGAGAAAATCAGAAAAATATTTCTCTTGAATTGAAAATCTCCCCTTCTCCAAATGAAAAGAAAAAAAAAAGAGAAAAATTAGAAAAAAAGAAAAAAGAAATAAATATAGAGAAGGGGATGACAAAAGGAAGTGAGAAATAGAATGAAAAGAAAGAACGAAAGGTGGCAAAAGTGAATTGAAACCCAAAAAGCTATTTTAGAAGGTGTCATGCTTTGCAATGCTTGATATTTTGTTTAGCCTTTGTGAAAATTCCTTTTCTTGATTTCCCCACCTAACGATTAATCCCATGGCCCCGTTACAATCAAAGAAAAGACCTCTTGATTCTTAATTGTTTTCATTAATAAAGTAGAGATTTGGTTGATAGTCAAGCTTATGGTAGAATTCATTCCTTGAGGAAATTGAGCAAAATGTTATATATCCTTAAACACTTGAGTGAGGTGAGAAAGAGTGCCCGAATCAGTGAGAATACGAGTATAAGAAACCTAAGCTTCTAATTGGACTTGAACTTGATTGTCTCTTGATGAATTATTTGAAAATGTCTGTTACTTGATTAATTGCTACTCGGGTTCTTGGTTCACTATCCATGCTCTGATTATTTATATCTTTTGGCCTTAGTGTTTGCTTGAGGACAAGCAAAAGTCTTAAGCTTGGGGTGATTTGATAGTGTGATTTCACATCATAATTCTTGTACATTTCTGCATGCATTTTCATATAGTTTAGGCATATTTAATTTGAATTCTGTTAGTTTTTACCTTGCAACGGGTATGGCGGTTTCTTGGTGTTGTTTTGCAGGAATTTAAGGAAAAATGCTCAAGATGGACCATGGTGGAGCTTGGTTGAAGATAGAGCTTGGAAAGTGAAGAAAATGACCCAAGCAGAGTCCATCACGGCCTAGCCGTGATGACGATCACGGCCGTGATAGAGCAATAATTGAGAAGGAAGAAGGCAAAAGTCAGAAGCTGGCACGGCCTAGCCGTGATGCTCATCACGACCGTGACATGCCAGCTGAAACAGGCAGAGCCCATCACCGCCTAGCCGTGATGTCCATCACCGTCGTGATGCTCAGCAATTTGAAAGCGCGCCAAGGCAGAACACGTCACGGCCGTGACGCAAATCCTAATCTATAAATGGGCACGGGCAGAACAGAAGAAAAACAGTTTTTGAACCCCAAAACACTCTAACTGAAGCAGGGGCTGCTGAATAAGGATTCCATGGAGTTTCTTCTCCTTTTCATCTCTATTTCTTTGATTTTGGCAATGATCATGAGTAGCTAAACTCCCATTGTTGGGATTAGATGTAGCTATTTCTGGATTCTCCATGTATTTGACTTGACCTTGTAATACAGTTTTTGCTTCCTTATGAGTGATTGATTTCCTTGCTTAATGCTTGTTGTGGCGTGATCCCCCATGACTTGATTGTTGTTTTGGTATGCAATTGGAAAATTCGTATTAGAACTAGAACTGAAATCAACCACCTAGTAAACCTTGTATCTAGGAATGGATTTAGGTTTATTAGCAATCGTGTAATTCCTAATCATCATGCAAATTCATTAATCTAGGCCACCTAAGGAATTAGGGTCTATTAGTGGATTTGGGCTCTTGTCATCTGAGGAATCAGGGCTTGAGTAATCTAGTGGATTGATTGTCATATTTGAAGTAGAAACTGTTTATTAGTCATTTCATTGCATGGGGATGGAGTTTAGTGAACCTAATCCCAACATCGTTCATATATTTGAAGAATCCTTTTAACTGCCTTCCAAGTGTTCGACATAAATTCTCAAAGAACTTTTCTTTTTATTTTGTTTATTTTAGGTTTTAAATCTGATTGGGCTTGGTATTTACTATTGAGCTCCCTTTGATCCAAATATCCGCTTAGATAGTAATTGATTCGGTACGTTCTAGTACTTGTCACAGTCCTTGTGGGAACGATAAAACGGTCTCACCACCGTATTACTTGTACGACTAGGTATACTTGGCTAGATCCGTCAACAGTTTGCCCCCTTTCCAAGGCAACTTCAGGACGATCACCAGTCTTTTGGTGCTTCGGCTCCACCCCGGAAGGCATCACCAAACACCACGTCCATCCACACAATAGGTCAAGGGGCCGCGCACCCATAGCCTCACCACACCATTGAGTACCCTACAAAATTGATAAATATCGAAAGCCAACATTTTTAAAAACCAGCAACATCACGAGGATCCTTTCCAATGTGCCTTCAATCGATCTGGTGTTTGGCACCCCTTCCAAGGCCACTTCAGGACGATCACCCGTCTCTTGGTGCTTCGACTCCGCCCCGGAAGACGTCCCCTAACACCACGTCCATCCACAACCAAGGTCGAGGAGCCGCTCACCCACAGCCTCGCCACACCATCGAGTACCCCACGGTATTGATAAATATCGAAAGCCAATATTTTTAAAAACCAACAATATCACGAGATCCTTTCCGATGCGCCTTCAGCCGATCTAGTGTTTGCCACACCTCCAAGGCCACTTCAGGACGATCACCTGTCACTTGGTGCTTTGGCTCCGCCCTGGAATGTACCACCTAACACCGCATCCATCCACAGCCTAGGTCGAGGAGCCGTGTACCCACAGCCTCACCACACCATCGAGTACCCCACCAAATTGATAAATATCGAAAGCAAATATTTTTCAAAACCAATAACATCACGAGGATCCTTTCGGATGTGCCTTCATTCGATCTGGTGTTTCCCACCCCTTCCAAGGCCACTTCAGGACTATCACCCGTCTCTTGGTGCTTGGGCTCCGCCCCGGAAGGCATCACCTAACACCACGTCCATCCACAAACAAGGTCGAGGAGCCTCGCACCCACAGCCTCGCCACACCATCGAGTACCCCACAATATTGATAAATATCGAAAGCAAAAACTTTTAAAAACCAACAACATCACGAGGATCCTTTCCGATGCGCCTTCAGCAGATCTGGTGTTTGCCACCCCTTCCAAGGCCACTTCAGGACGATCACCCCTCTATTTGTGCTTCGGCTCCGCCCCGGAATGCATCACCTAACACCACGTCCATCCACAACGAAAGTCGAGAAGCCGCACACCCACAGCCTCGCCACACCATCGAGTACCCCACGAAATTGATAAATATCAAAAGCCAATATTTTTAAAAACCAACAACATCACGAGGATCCTTTCCGATGTGCCTTCAGCCGATCTGGTGTTTGCCACACCTTCCAAGGCCACTTCAGGACGATCACCCGTCAGTTGGTGCTTTGGCTCCGCCCTGGAATGCACCACCTAACACCACGTCCATCCACTGCCGAGGTCGAGGAGCCGTGCACCCACAGCCTCACCACACCATCGAGTACCCCACGAAATTGATAAATATCGAAAGCGAATATTTTTCAAAACCAATAACATCAGGAGGATCCATTCGGATGCGGCTTCAGCCGATCCAGTGTTTGTCACCCCTTCCAAGGCCACTTCAGGACTATCCCCCGTCTTTTGGTGCTTCGGCTCCGCCCCGGAAGGCATCACCTAACACCACGTCCATCCACAACCAAGGTCGAGGAACCGCGGACCCACATTCTCGCCACACAATCGAGTACCCCACGAAATTGATAAATATCGAAAGCCCATATTTCTAAAAACCAACAACATTGCAAGGTTCCTTTCCGATGATCCTTCAGTCGATCCAATGTTTACCCCCCCTTCCAAGGCCACTTCAGGATGATCACCCGTCTCTTGGTGATTTGGCTCCGCCCCGGAAGACATTACTTAACACCATGTCCATCCACAGAATAGGTCGAGGGGCAGCGCACCCACAGCCTCACCACTTAATCGAGTACCCCACGAAATTGATAAATATCGAAAGCCAACATTTATAAAAACCAACAACATCGCAAGGATCCTTTTTGATGCTCCTTCAGTCGATCCGGTGTTTGCCACCCCCTTCCAAGACCACTTCAGGACGATCACCCTTCTCTTGGTGCTTCTGCTCCGCCCCGGAAGACATCGCCTAACACCCCGTCCATCCACAGAAAAGGTCGAGGGGTCGCGCACCCACAGCCTCACCACACAATCGAGTACCGAATGAAATTGATAAATATCGAAAGCTAACAGTTTTAAAAACCAACAACATCACGAGGACCCTTTCCGATTCGCCTTCAGCCTATATGGTGTTTGCCACCTCTTCCAAGGCCACTTCAGGCCGATCACCCGTCTCTTGGTGCTTCGCCTACGCCCCGGAAGGCATCACCTAACACCACGTCCATCCACAGAATAGGTCGAGGGGCCGCGCACCCACAGCCTCACCACACCATCGAGTACCCCACGAAATTGTTAAATATCGAAAGCCAATATTTTTAAAAACCAACAACATCGCAAGGATCCTTTCCGATGCTCCTTCAGACGATCCGGTGTTTGCCCCCCTTCCAAGGCCACTTCAGGACGCCGTCTCTTGGTGCTTCGGCTCTGCCCCGGAGGACATCACCTAACACCACGTCCATCCACAGAATAGGACGAGGAGCCGCGCACCCACAGCCTCACCACACCATTGAGTACCCCACGAAATGGATAAATATCGAAAGCCAACATTTTAAAAAACCAATAACATCACGAGGATCCTTTCCAATGTGCCTTCAGTCGATCTGGTGTTTGCCACCCCTTCCAAGGTCACTTCAGGACGATCAGCAGTCTTATGGTGCTTCGACTCCGCCTCGGAAGGGGTCACCTAACCTTACGTTCATCCACAACCAAGGTCGAGGAGCCGCGCACCCACAACCACGCCACACCATCGAGTACCCCATGAAATTGATAAATATCGAAAGCCAATAGTTTTAAAAACCAACAACATCACGAGGATTCTTTCCGATGTGCCTTAAGCCATTCTGGTGTTTGCCACACCTTCTGAGGCCACTTCAGGACGAACACCCGTCTCTTGGTGCTTCGGATCCACCCCGGAAGACATCACCTAACACCACGTCCATCCACAGAATAGGTCGAGGGGCCGCGCACCCACAGCCTCACCACACCATTGAGTTCCCCACGAAATTGATAAATATCGAAAGCCAACATTTTTAAAAACCAACAACATCGCAAGGATCCTTTCCGATGCTCTTTCAATCGATCCGGTGTTTGCCCCCCCTTCCAAGGACACTTCAGGATGATCACCCGTCTCTTGGTGCTTCGGCTCCACCCCGGAAGGCTTCACCTAACACCACGTCCATCCACAACCAAGGTCGAGGAACCGCGCACCCATAGTCTCGGCACACAATCGAGTACCCCACGAAATTGATAAATATCGAAAGCCAACATTTTTAAAAAACAACAACATCACGGGGATCCTTTCCGATGCGCCTTCAGTCGATCCTGTGTTTGCCAACACTTCCAAGGCCACTTCAGGACGATCACCCGTCTCTTGGTGCTTCGACTCCGCCCCGGAAGATGTCCCCTAACACCACGTCCATACACAACCAAGGTCGAGGAGCCGTACACGCACAGCCTCGCCACACAATCGAGTACCCCACGAAATTGATAAATATTGAAAGTCCACATTTTTAAAAACCAACAACATCGCAAGGATACTTTCCGATGATCCTTCAGTCGATCCAGTGTTTGCCCCCCCTTCCAAGGCCACTTTAGGACAATTACCCATCTCTTGGTGCTTTGGCTCCGCCCCGGAAGACATCACTTAACACCATGTCCATCCGCAGAATAGGACGAGGGGCCGCACACCCACAACCTCACCACACCATCGAGTACCCCACGAAATGGATAAATATCGAAAGCCAACATTTTAAAAAACCAATAACATCACGAGGATCCTTTCCAATGTGCCTTCAGTCGATCTGGTGTTTGCCACCCCTTCCAAGGCCACTTCAGGACGATCACCCGTCTCTTGGTGCTTCGACTCCGCCCCAGAAGGCGTCACCTAACACCACGTCCATCCACAAACCAAGGTCGAGGAGCCGCGCACCCACAGCCTCGCCACACAATCGAGTACCCCCCGAAATTGATAAATATCGAAAGCCTGCATTTTTAAAAACCAACAACATTGCAAGGATCCTTTCTGATGCTCCTTCAGTCGATTCGGTGTTTGCCACCCCCTTCCAAGGCCACTTCAGGATGATCACCCGTCTCTTGGTTCTTCGACTCTGCCCCGGAAGACGTCCCCTAACACCACGTCTATCCACAACCAAGGTCGAGGAGCCGCGGACCCATAGCCTCGTCACACTATCGAGTACCCCACGAAATTGATAAATATCGAAAGTCTACATTTTTAAAAACCAATAACATCGCAAGGATCCTTTCCGATGATCCTTCAATCGATCCAGCGTTTGCCCCCCTTCCAAGGCCACTTTAGGACGATCGCCCGTCTCTTGGGGCTTCGACTCTGCCCCAGAAGGCGTCACCTAAAACCACGTCCATCCACAGAATAGGTCGAGGGGCAGCGCACCCACAACCTCAACACACCATCGGGTACCCCACGAAATTGATAAATATCGAAAGCCAACATTTTTAAAAACCAACAACATCACGAGGATCCTTTCCAATGTGCCTTCAGTCCATCTGGTGTTTGCCACCCCTTCCAAGGCCACTTTAGGACGATCGCCCGTCTCTTAGTACTTCGACTCCGCCCCAGAAGGCGTCACCTAAAACCACGTCCATCCACAGAATAGGTCGAGGGGCAGCGCACCCACAGCCTCAACACACCATCGAGTACCCCACGAAATTTATAAATATCGAAAGCCAAAATTTTTAAAAACCAACAACATCACGAGGATCCTTTCCAATGTGCCTTCAGTCGATCTGGTGTTTGCCATCCCTTCCAAGGCCACTTCAGGATGATCACCCGTCTCTTGGTGCTTCGACTCCGCCCCGGAAGGCGTCACCTTACACCACGTCCTTCCAGAACCAAGGTCGAGGAGCCGCGCACCCACAGCCTCGTCACACCATCGAGCACCCTTCGAAATTGATAAATATCGAAAGCCAATATTTTTAAAAACCAACAACATCGCAAGGATCCTTTCCGATGCTCCTTCAGACGATACGGTGTTTGCCCCCCTTCCAAGGCAACTTCAGGACGATCACCCGTCTCTTGGTGCTTCGGCTCCGCCCCAGAAGACATCACCTAACACCACGTCCTTCCACAAAATAGGTTGAGGGGCCGCGCACCCACAGCCTCACCACACCATCGAGGACCCCACGAAATTGATAAATATCGAAAGCCAACATTTTTAAAAACCTACAACATCACGAGGATCCTTTCCAATGTGCCTTCAGTCGATCTGGTGTTTGTACCCCTTCCAAGGCCACTTCAGGACGATCACCCGTCTCTTGGTGCTTCGACTCCGCCCTGGATGGCGTCACCTTACACCACCTCCACCCAGAACCAAGGTCGAGGAGCCGCACACCCACAGCCTAGCCACACCATCGAGTACCCCACAATATTTATAAATATCGAAAGCAAAAACTTTTATAAACCAACAACTTCACGGGGATCCTTTCCGATGCGCTTTCAGCAGATTAGGTTTTTGCTACCCTTTCCAAGGCCACTTCAGGATTATCACCCGTCTCTTGGTGCTACTGCTCCGCCCCGGAAGGCGTCACCTTACACCACGTCCATCCAGAACCAAGGTCGAGGAGCCGCGCACCCACAGCCTCGTCACACCATCGAGCACCCCCCGAAATTGATAAATATCGAAAGCCAATATTTTTAAAAACCAACAACATCACAAGGATCCTTTCCATTGCTCCTTCAGACGATCCGGTGTTTGCCCCCCTTCCAAGGCTACTTCAGGACGATCACCGGTCTCTTGGTGCTTCGGCTCCTCCCCGGAAGACATCACCTAACACCACGTCCATCCACAGAAAAGGTCGAGGGGCCGGCCACCCACAGCCTCACCACACCATCGAGTACCCCACGAAATTGATAAATATCGAAAGCTAATATTTTTCAAAACCAATAACATCACGAGGATCCTTTCGGATGTGCGTTCATTCGATCTGGTGTTTCCCACCCCTTCCAAGGCCACTTCAGGACTATCACCCGTCTCTTGGTGCTTGGGCTCCGCCCCGGAAGGCATCACCTAACACCACGTCCATCCACAAACAAG